>CAJVPI010000554.1:0-26761 GCA_910592345.1 Paraglomus brasilianum
GACAATTGGTGGCATGGCACAGCTTCTGATGGAAGCATAGGGTTGTTTCCTGGTGAGTCTAATGGTATTTTTTCTTTTACAAACTTATGCAAATTGTTTTCTCACTAATTTTATTAGCCAATTATGTGAGAATTGAACCTGAAGCTTATGATCATGTGGGTGAAGAAGATTCTGGCTACATGGCAGTAGCAATATATTCTTACACCACTGATGAACCAGATGAAATAAGCTTCACTAAAGGTGCAATTATAACCAATATTACATTTGAATCTGACAATTGGTGGCATGGCACAGCTTCTGATGGAAGCATAGGGTTGTTTCCTGGTGAGTCTAATGGTATTTTTTCTTTACAAACTTATGCAAACTGTTCTAACACAATTCTTACAATTTTATTAGCCAATTATGTGGAAATAATTGAACCTGAAGTTTATGATCACACAGGTGAAGAAGATTCTGGCTACATGGCAGTAGCAATATATTCTTGCACTGCTGATAAACCAGATGAAATAAGCTTCACTGAAGGTGCAGTTATAACCAATATTACATTTGAATATGACGATTGGTGGCAAGGCACAGCTCCTGATGGAAGCATAGGGTTGTTTCCTGGTGAGTCTAATGGAATTTTTTCTTTTACAAGCTTATGTAAACTGTTCTAACAGAATTCTCACTAATTTTATTAGCCAATTATGTGGAGCTATCACAAGAGTGAGAGAATCATTGATAGTATGGCTTGTAGAAGTCTGATTTGCTAAAACTACTAATTTAATACATCATTCCAAGAATCGTTGTTTATTCTCAGTTGCGTCGTAGTAAGATTTTGGTTATTATTAATTGATTATCAAGTCTTTTTCCCGAAGAGATTGTGAGATGATCGAAATGGCTGATAGAAACAAGTAGTTTGCTAAACGTCATGCGATGTAATACTCACCTAGGCGTAGATTTTGATTAATCCCCCGGGATCTCCTTGCATTTATTATTATTATAGTCAATCTTTCAGTAGAACGCGTTCATCTACGCTCTATTAACGTTTACATAAAAATACTTTACCATTACATTTTCGAATTCACGTTGTACAAGTCTGTAACACGTGGCTCAGTTATGCAGGGGTTAGAGTTGTTAAACACAAGTTGGATTCGCTTTTTGACAGCAGGAAGGTTCTATAAAAACCCACAAATCACAATAAACGCTGATTTTGGTATAAGATTGAGTTACATGGCACGCGTTCTAATAATGGGGCGAATTATAGATGTCATTCACTGATAATATCGGATATAACGGATAATTAACCAGAGTATGGAAAATTCCATGTTTAATGAGGAAATTTACCAAAGATCCAATTATCCTAACACGTGCCAATCATAGTTAGTAACCAACACCAGTAGTATCATTATTAAAACGAATGTATAATAGAGAGCATAAATTGAAAGTAAGTCGAAATTTGAATTAAATATGCAATATACGTCTGTGCATCAATAGTATAGTACGAAAAAGCCATAGATATGTGCGATTGCCAATAATAAAGTGTGTCGGATCAAAATCGAGCTACTGACGCTTTGTCGGTAGAAACAAGTTATAGAGTGTGAACTCGTATTTGCAACGCCTGACGTTTGCGTCGTCGATATCACGATACCCACAAATACAAAAGAGCAAGTCAATCACTTGATGATGAATAGTGGGCGACAGCATTACGGCGTTGATCTGTAGCCATACCCATTGTCGACCTTGCCCATCCTTTTTAAACAGAACAAGAAATCAAGCGTCTCATTACGTCAGATGAAACAAAAAGTTTATTATAAATATACTACTAATTCATTTGCTTGTTAGATTGAAAGAAAAAAAAACATCTAACCGTACGCTGCAAATAGTGATTGAAATTCCAGCTTAGCTAGCCATCAATGGACAGCCCATCCACAGACACGTATATGCGAATAATGCTCTATAATTTGAATACACACCCACTTTTTCGACTTGTAAATTTATTTCACATCTCTGTATTCGGCTTCAAATATGTCGCCACGTTCCTCTTCTTCAACATTGAGAGGTATATCATATTTGCGTCTTGATGGTATCACAGTAACAGTAACTTTCTTCACCGCAATAGTCCCATTCACCTCCTCCCCTACTGCTCTGACAATTCCCTGCTCATTATTTGCACCTATGACCATGAATTCAATCGCAATCTCCCTTTTCTGATAATTCTCATAGGATCCAGAGGTAGTCACGCTCGAAGAGGATGTTGAATAAGGTTCTGTAAAAGCAGGAGAGAATTGACCTGAATAACCTAGGTCGTATTTCAGATCCGTCAAGCTAATCTCACACGCTTTCCGAATCTTGGAAACTGCTTCAGAGTAAAGTTGGTCAACTGCAGGTTGCGTACGGGAGAAAGGTTGAGTAAAATCATCGCGAAACACCTCTTTGAACATCCGGGATAGCGGCGTATCGGGAGGATAAACTATCGAGCTATTAGATAAACGTCCGCTAGGTGAATAAATGTCGAAGATCCTCCTTAGAAATCTGTAGGCACCGAACGCAAGGACACTGGTCATCGCAATAAAAACAAATGTGGGAAACAATATGGCTGTAAGAACCACACCGCCGATAGTAGCCATTATCTTCAATCCATCTCGTGGAATAGGCGCGCGAGGGTTTGTCGAGTACGATCGTGATGGAATGATTTTGTGATGAAATACAATAGAATGTCTTGGTAGTGATCTTGATACTAGTGGGTTGTTATAAGAGGCTTTAAACAAACGCGAGTCTACACGGTTAAAGTGATCCTGAAGCAAGGGTCGCGGCAGTTTTGCTGATACGTCAGTATGTCCGGGCCATGGCTTTTGTCTTAGCATGAACGCTAATATTAGAGAGAATAAGCCATTATATCTAAAAAAGTCGCATTTCTCGATAGTCAGGCAAGCAAGTTACCGTTTCCTATCTTGAAGTTTACTTTGCCCTGCGTGCAGTTACTATTGCGACGAATAAAGGTCGTCACATTTATTCTTGCTGTGTTCCGCCAGGTGCTTGTGAAGATTGGCAGCATGTTGGAGAAAGGAGTGCTAAAAAAAACCGCACCAACGCTAAACTATTTACCATCGAACAAACTTCCGGATATATTTGATACCCGGTATATTATACGAATTTACAAACTCAAAAGGGAAAAAACCAATTACGGTATTTTATTATACTAAGAACTTTCTAAACTTTTTTACAATGGCGAGACCAAGATCGCGCGTTCCTCGACTTAATCGCCATGGCTCGTCCTCGTCCTCTCGTGCTAGTAATCCACCTTTAACGACAACGCCTACAGATCCTCTTTCGACGCCAGTCTCGATCGCTCGCTCAAACGCGTCCGGCCATAATGGCAGCCATCCTTCCACACCCCAGCAAGTGCCGTCGCCGTTTTTGATCTTTGGAAGGCGCGAGAGTTGGGGTAGTACCATTAGTGCGGAAGCAATGGCAAGTTGGGATCTCGAGGACAGATTGAGACTTTGGAGACACGATGCGTTAATGCATAATATGTACGAGACTGCCGCGTTTTGGGGAAACAAGGTTATGACAATGACTCGTAAGTTGTCAAACGATTGAGTTGGTGGTAAATTTTATTCATAATTGAAAATAAAAAAAACCCCTCGATTTTAACCCAGTTTTTCATATATTATCCAGATGATCCAAGCGATGTATACTGGTTAGCACAAACATATTTCCGAATGGGACAATATGCACGGGCACAGCGTGTCATGGCAGAAGTGATGGATTCGAGTGTCGCGTGTCGCGTTCTTGCAGCACAGTGTTCTGTGAGTGATCTTTTGCTTTTCTACAAAATGCAAACAGCATGCTATCGACATGAAAAGGAAACCGTTGCTGAGTTTAATAGAAATATTATCTAGATTCGCATGGAGCAGTACCAGAAAGCTTTGGATATCCTTGGCGAAGAAAATCCGTTTCATCCAGGTTTGTTTTTTTTATATAATGACTTTCTTTAATCTCTACGCCCTCATTTTCCTTTCTCTTTTTTGATTAGCATACTAGATCAGTCTTTATGCCATTTGTTGTTTTCTTTTCTTTCTAGTATTATTATCTACCGGAACCCTTTCTTTTAACTGGCTTTTTATTTTATTTACTTACTCCACTCGGTTAACAGCTACATCATGCACAATAGATGTTCCTTATATCCTGAGGCTAATGCAAATAAAACCCTTTTGAATCAATTCGCCCAAACACCACAGAAATCGACGCACGAGTCATCAATACGGAAGGCGGAATTAAAGTAAGTTTTTCACTTGATTTAAATAAGTAAAAAATAAGTCGAGGTTTATTACTTTATTTATTGGCTTGTTTGCATCTAATTAGCTCGAAGCGATGATGTGTTATCTTCGAGGAGTGGCATACTTGCAACTGGCTAATTTAGAACAAGGGAAAAAATGTTTCCAAGAAGCCGTGGAGTTGGACGTGAAATGTTTTGAGGTAACGAAACTTAAACGTATTGCTTTCTAATGATGTGTAGATTATTTATTCTTTGTACTTATTGATCAGGCCTTTCATGCTTTAATATCAAATCATATGCTGACAAGCAGCGAAGGTACGACCATTACCGCACGCCATTTTATGATTGATTTTACCGAATCACTTATTTTTATACTTACTCTGTTGTAGAGTGGAACTTTGTAAATTGCTTGGATTTTGAAGGACAGTGTGGATCATCAGACGCCGAATTTATCAAGAATAATTATGTGTCACTTTTGAAGAAGGTATATAAAAACACATTTTAACATATTATCATCTCTTTCTAATAATTCTGGGATTTTGATCTCAATTTAGCATGAACACGTCAAAGAGATAGAAGAAGCTCGCTCAGTTTTAGAAACAAAATATGGGTTGGCAAAGAACACAGATGTTATACTGAGTCATGCTGAACAATTATATGCCCAATGTCGTTTCAAGGAATGTTTAGATTTAACAACAAAGTAAGTACCATGTATCATGTGTTTATACAAAAAACGATTATTTGTAACCACCATCCATACAACCAGAATATTAGATGTTGATAAATACAATCAATCCTGTTTGCCAATTCATTTTGTTTGTCTTCATGAACTGCGAGAGAAGAATAAGTTATTTTTATTGGCTCACGAGCTTGTCGACTATTATCCTGAAATGGCAGTTACATGGTTTGGGGTTGGTTGCTATTATTATTTAATTGGACAGAACGAAGAAGCAAGGAGATATTTCAGGTGAGCGGGTGCATGTCGAGTTGCTGATTCTTTGTAGAGTATTATTTATACAACTTCTTTTGATAAATATAGCAAGGCATCTACTATAGACTCTCATTATGGCCCTGCATGGATAGGATTCGGACATTCGTTTGCCCTCGAATCAGAACATGACCAAGCTATTACGGCGTACTCTACAGCAGCTAGATTATTCCAAGGGTATGGATTTATGAATACAGTACAAGTGATTTTCACGATATAATTCTGTGTTTTTGATCGTCCTTTTTTTTTAAAGATCTCATTTACCAGTCCTGTTCATTGGAATGCAACACCTTCAGGCGAGCAATCTCCTAGCTGCTGAAGAATATTTGCTTACCAGTTATCAAACCTGTAAAGGAGACCCCCTGGTGTTAAATGAGCTGGGAGTCTTATATTACAATAAGCAAAAGTATGTACGTGGATATAATTTCTATTTGAGCATTGATGTTGGTATTAAGTTATCACTATCAGTTATCAAATTGCAGTCGGCCATTTTGAGAAAGCGTTGAAGATAATTGAGGAGACCAAATGTCGACCACAGATATGGGTGACAACTTGGATGAATATCGGACATGCATATCGAAGGATGTGGTAAGCGATCTTATTTGGTGACATGATATGGTGTATTGTGGTCATGATTTTAGATGTTATGTTCACCTTATGCACACTGACATTGTATCTTTCCCTATTGACATAAAATTGGGTTTTCAGCGAATTTGATAAAGCGGAAATGTATTATAAAAAAGTAATAGAAATTTCACCGCCAAATGCTGGTGCCTTGGCGGCATTAGCCTATATATATCATGTAAAAGAAGAATATGAGAAAGCTGTCACATTGTATCATGAGGTATAATATGGATGGTGTTGTTCAATATAACAACTAGCGGTAATTTGATAATGTAATACTATATAACTTACACAGGCACTGGGTATTATGCCAGTCGATTCCTCGGCACAAGATCTACTTAATAACTGTCTTGAGGAATGGATAAAACGCAAGCAGTCGCAACAAGATAGAGAGTTGAAAATGCTCATCAATGGGGAGGATGTCTCTGATGGTGAGTGTTACTTTGCCAAATGACAGTTTGACGTTCAACAATTCAAATATTGTTTTAACTCTGTCTAAATCTATCCAGATACGCTACAAATACTTGATTAATTTATACATCGCGTTTTATGTAACTAATGATAAACGATTGTTGTAAACCAATTTTTTAAGCCTTGTACGGTATACATACTGGTTTTGTTGCTTCTGCCATCAATTCATTCTACAACTAATTACACTTTTCAAATTATGCCGAGGAAGTTGAGAGAAAACACTTACAGGGCGAGTCTTACAATAAATAGCTCATATATTATTCACGGTACTAGCATAGCATCCAAGAAGACAAGAACGAAAATAAATGCACAGTAGACATATTACATTAGTAATCATCGAACACTTTTCAAGTGATGTTTTTTATTCACAATTATGCCCAACATTCATATCAACACCAACAGATACTATTTTAGTTTCTCTTAGCCTTGTAATAGTTAACCAAACCGTTTGTGCTAGCATCGTGAGACGACACAGGTGTAACGTCTTGGTTCTGCAGTTCTGGCAGGATCTTCTTGGCTAGTACTTTTCCAAGTTCAACACCTACGAAAAATATTGGCGTGAATAACGGATCCAATAAATAATAGACATGCATTCTCTATTCTCATAAACAAACTTACCCCATTGATCGAACGAATTAATATTCCAAATAATTCCTTGAACGAATATTTTATGCTCATACATGGCGATCAACGCACCCAGTGTGCCGGGCGTAATTTTCTGAACCAATATACTGTTCGTGGGCCTATTTCCCAAGAATATCTTATGAGGGACTATATGTTCTTTATCGGAAATATCTCCCAACTCGGAAATAACCTCTTCTTTCGACTTTCCAAGCATCAACGCTTCAGTTTGAGCAAAGAAATTTGATAAAAGAATTTCATGATGTTTGCCATTACCAATGGAGTTGTGTGTCTGAATTGGTGCAATAAAGTCTGCTGGAACAATTTTTGTGCCTTGATGGAGAAGTTGATAAAAGGCATGTTGGCCGTTGGTACCCGGTTCGCCCCAGATGATAGGTCCCGTTTGGTACGTTACCGTTGTGCCTTCGCGAGTCACGTATTTACCATTAGACTCCATATCACCCTGTAGACAAATAATTATGAGGGGGTTGTACAATTAGAGCATGCGAGAGGTCACAATCTCAACTCTCCAACGACGTTTTCAAAACACGCAACTCATCTCCTAATCAATTACCTGCTGAAAGTAAGCCGGGAACCTATGCAGGTACTGATCGTACGGCAAAATAGCATGTGTTTGTGCTCCAAAGAAATTATTATACCAAACTCCCAGCACTCCCAAAATAACAGGCAAATTCTGTTCCAACGGCGCGTTACGGAAATGATTATCCATATCATGCGCTCCGCTCAACAATTGATGGTAATTGTCGAAACCTATATAAATAGCAATCGATAACCCGATCGCGCTCCACAAAGAATACCTTCCCCCTACCCAATCCCAGAATCTGAACATGTTCGCCGGATCAATTCCGAATTTGGTTACAGCATCGGAATTGGTGGATATTGCTACGAAATGCTTGGCTACGTGAGATTCATTCTTTGCAGTCTCGAGGAACCACGCCTTTGCTGATGTCGCATTCGTAATAGTCTCTTGAGTGGTAAAGGTCTTGGAGGCAATAATGAAGAGTGTTGTTTCAGGGTTTACTTTCTTTAGCGTTTCAGCCAAATGAGTACCGTCGATGTTAGACACAAAGTGTGTCTTTATGTTGGGTTTAGCATATGGCTTCAAGGCTTCGGTCACCATTACCGGACCAAGATCGGATCCGCCAATTCCAATGTTAACAATATCTGTAATTGGCTTTCCTGTGTATCCCGTCCATGAGCCATCTCCAATAGCATTTGCCGTGTTTTTTATTTGATCAAGGACTTCGTTGACCTCGGGCATTACATCCTTTCCATTATCGTAAATAGGAGTGTTTGAAACATTCCTCAATGCAACGTGCAAGACAGCACGGTCCTCCGTAAAGTTTATGTGCTCACCAGAGAACATTTTGTCTCGAAATCCTTCTACGTCTGCTTCTTTCGCTAATTGAATCAATGTAGCAAATGTATCTTGGGTGATGACATTCTTTGAAAAGTCGAGTAGTATTTCGGCATCGGTGAGCGAGCCCTTGAACTGACGGGAAAAGGTTTCGAAACGAGTGGGATCTTTAATGAAAAGCTCCCTCATTATGTATTGTTTTGCTTCTGAATCATAGTGTCGTTGTAGGGTGTGCCACGCTGCAAGCTCGTTTGCGAGAACCATTGTTGAAGTGGGGAATAACACGAAAGATGTCGAGATCAGATGGTAAATGCATCTAGGTTATATAGGGCAAGAGAAATTTCCTGGAGGGGCAAGCTTTCTTACCGTTTTTGATCTTGTAATCAGTTACCATTGGTTGAAATACCATAAAAAGTTAGATCGTTTACACGAACATTCTTTGTGACACCAGAGTTTCAGGTTGTTCGGGAGACATTCATTGCTGAAACATCGGTTCAGCGAATCAGGTAATCATGTTGAGCATTTACTAACCAGATAATAATACACATGTTTCATGCATTGGACAAGACGGTGTATAATGAGGATAAGGGAAATAGCTTTGCAAACAGCAGCATTGACCGGAAAAAGCAAGTTGACGAATTAGACTACTTGTAAATAGAAAATAAACATGAGCAATAGTGAGGGGGAATTCCGTATGTTAATTAATATAGCTGTTTACACGATTGATTGATTCAATGAAAAACAATACGGAATTTCGTTGTATACGTAAAATCTGTAAAAGCCCGTCATGACTAAGCAAACTAATTTATAATAAAAAGAGTCCAAGTAACGTCATTGGACGAACGATGTGACGGGTATCGCTACGCAAACCTTATATAATTATTAGTAATGTCATAAGGAGACGTTGGTCATATTCCTCAATTTTTGTACGATGACACGTTTTCGTATACCATATTAATATTAATATTAATGTGATCGTCTCTGCTGTTTGGTTATAGAATAGGACATTCCCGCATTAATATGATGCGTGCGTCGATTACTATTTCCAGAATCAATTCATTTGTATCTGGCGAGTAAATTATTATGGCCAAGTTACATAAAGCACCCGAAAACCCTATACAGCATGTACGATTTTCTGTGACATTTTCGCACAAATTCAATGCCTTTGAGGAGATAACTGTAATTCCCGTAAACTTAACGACTGTCAGCCTTCTACTTGGGAACAAGATGTATCGAATGTTTAATGGAAAAAAAGACGGAACACGCTATATAAAAAATGACGATCTGGTTTTGATTGGACATCATCATCTTAAGGAACCCAAATATTGCCACTTGAGGGATTGTTACCAAATCATTGCGAATAGTCCAAAGCCATATCGCGATAATGTTACGTTTCGATCGATAAAGTCTGACAAAATACCAAAGATTCTCCCGAAAGAGTGACGGTGGTCATGTTCGAAGACCTACGGGGGGGACAAAAGTATTGCACACTTTTATATTTATGATGTTGAAAAAAAATTATATGTAATAAAAAAACTAAATTTTGTACCGTCTACTGTACCATTTGCCTAAATGAAATGTTTATTTTGATTTAATAAAATGGGTTGTGATGACTACAAAAAAAATTTACAAAAAAAAACACTATTTTTACCTTGACGCGTAAATGAGTTTCGACAAAGCGCTTACTGATTCTCAAAAAGGTGGTATAATTGCAACAAAAACGTTACAATAATGCAACAGTCGCAATAATAATAGAATGCCATCGCACAACAGTTCAACGGTTTTTTGCAGCCTAATCAGGCAAAAACGATCAGGTCGGCCGCGCATTCTCTCAATCAGCGGGATCGACAAAAATTGAAAATCGCTGTTGCTGCGAACTAAAAACACGGCGACAAAAATATGAGAAATTACTAAAACAATTTTTAAAGCTAAAAACCGACGAATTTCCATGCACGTTCGTGTATTCCTTTAAAAAGCCTCTCATCTTAGAAAAAATTCGACTCGAGTGGGCAATGGAAAGGAATGATTGGACTGTTGCAGACTGGAAGAAAGTCATATGGTCGGATGAATCTACTTTCTCTCAGTTGCGGTTGCACTGAAAAAACGCAATCCTCAGCCTTCAAATGTTCACAAACTTGAGAGGGCAGCAAAAGAAGAGTGTAATGCGCTTCTGCAAAAAGTATATCGTAATTTGATATTGTCCCAACCGTATTCAAGCTGTGATTGCTGCAAATGGAGAAAATACTAACTATTGACGTTCACTTTAAGTAAATAAAATTTCTTTTGTTTAATAAAAAAACTTCTTCAATATCATAAATATAAAAGTGTGCAATACTTTTGTCCCCCTCCGTATGTACTGAGCCTAAAAAATACAAGAAAAAAATTATCCCTTACTTTACAGAAGGCCGCCACTCTAATATCAGTTCGATCTACGTAACTCAAAGCTTTTTCGACTGTCCAAATTTAATAAGAAAAATCCGGATTATATTGTACTCTTTAATGGAGCCGGACATACGATGAATTGGTTGATATTGTTAGGCGTTATACAAAAAAATGGCGTAATGCTGTTGATACAATTGATAAAAATTTGCAAGGTCGACAGTTCATTGTAATTGACTTGACTAGAGCAAAATCTATATTCGTTTGGGCGGGACCATGCTTTGAAATTAGAGGAATTCACGCTAAATAGATACATTACTAATTTGATGTGGTATTTCTTCTCTAATATTTTGTAAACATGCATGCGAGTTTCTGAGCATTGAATCCATAACTTATATGTAATGCATACTTATTGTCATAATCATATCCGAAATTCATAATTTATACCACAGTATTTATTTCCAGTACATGAAAATTTCCATTCCTATATATGGTTATAATTTCCTATATTCTTTTTTCTTTGTCCAGTATATACTAATTGATCACAAGAGAAACAGATTGCTATTCCAATTTACCAAACTGGCAACCAAAATTGAAACCTTGGGCCGTTTCCAAGTCAGATTCAAGTGGAGACGACGGCATATTCGGTGAGGAGACGAGAGACGGTGGTTCGGATGTATCGGATGGTGGAGACACTGATGGATTGCGTATCGGAGGCGTCACCGATCGTGGAGGTGGCAGGAGCATATGAAGTGCCGTCCGGAAGCGCATAATATAGAATAGATATATTGACATGCAAGATATTCATAACTTTGTGTATCAGCCTTAGGAGACAAAACTCTGCATTTGAATGAGCCGCATTATTAATATGAATTTGAATACAGTATTCCCATCTGTTTCTTGCATTGGAATTTCAATTGTACATAGATTATAGAGACGATGTATCTCATCCATACCTCAAATGAGAACATTTAGATTTAGACGCATCTCAGTTCCAGCAATTTGGATTCCAATAATACCGAAATTATCTTCGGCTGGTTTACAACCTTTCTGCGCCCAATACATGCCGTCGTTTGTTTCCCTCCATAGTTATGCTTCCAGGTAGCTCGGCATCCCTTCATGATTGAGCTCGGTGTGCTTAATGATACCACGAATTATAACCATAATAGCTATTCCCGCAAACGGTCGGTTTCTTTTTTTTGATGATGCGGGAACTTTCAGCAAAAATTAGTTCATATGACATATTATTACAACTCATGATCAGGTCATTTCCCAACTCCTCTTCAGTCTTTGCTGGCTTTACTTTGACGTTCGGCAGTGCTTATATAACCAGATTTTCCAATTTGATAGTCTGTAATGTTGCTGGCTCTTTGGGAAAGTAAGTTTTACACAACATTCTCAACACTACGGATTGTTGTATCTTGCTCTTACTACCTGAGATGTCTCTAATCTCCCTTGCACATTTTGTCTGCATTGTTCCACAGTCATTCCTGAAGGCTTCAAGTACAAGGAACTGCAACTTGGACTCATCCAGTTTGATCAGATTTTTGATCATCATCAGGTTTTTCTAACTTTTTTCATTTCAACTCCATTATAGAACTGCAATTTTTCAGCCAGAATTGGATGTGTGTTGGAGGAGATACTCATCAATGGCCAGGTTTCTTTTGGTAATGTCAAATTTCTTTAATATCTTGTGCTGTACTTCAATTGTTGCTGTTGTTCTTCTGGTACATTTAGCAACTCTCTTATTAATGTTTCCCCACAACATGCCTCCTGCAACTTCTGTGATTTCTTGTTAGATTCCTTCCAGCTCTTATTGTGTAAACCTTTATAATTCAGAATATCCATAATACTGTCTATGAAATTAAAAACAAACTCACCACACTTATCCTTAATAAGTGGAGGGGCTGTTACTTTCATATTAATATGTTCTGCTGGATCCTATTGGTTCCAAAAACAATTCCATTAATTGTAACTATGATGGCATAATAGAATATTTGATGTAAGCCAGTACATCAACAGAAATTACTTACCATAAAATAGTTATATGCTTCAGGTTCTAATGTTCTCCCCATTTCCAGATTATTCCATGTCAAATCAGAAGCAGTTTTCTTCTCTAGATACTTTCTAAAATGTTTAGCATATAGGGCCTTGCTATGCTTAAGGTTGGTTTTTAACATTCACAAGTTTATCTTGATTTCTTTATTGGTGAGTGGTTCTTCCTGTTTTGATTCTTTGATGTTTCAAAGACTGCACACACCTTCATATGCATCATCAAACTAGTTATAGTGCAGAAAACCTTATGTTAGATCTAATATAGTCAAGTCATCATTTTTATGATCATGTGTGCACACCCCATCAGAATCTTTCACATGAATTATCAACCATATGTGGCCAGCATACAATTAATAACACATATGAATGGCATACTATCTCTTCAAAAACCAAAACTAAGATCCACCCCTGTGTGTCTAAGGAATATGCAATCGATAACCTGTGCCCACATGGCTATGGGCTTAGTTTGATTATAAGAATGCTTTCTGCACTATTGTCAGATGGGTTTATTATTATAAAACCTGATAAATGTTAATTACTAACCTTCAAAGGAATTTCAAGTAGTTTTAGATACTTTTCCAAGTTCAGCTTGTAAAACTTTTTCACTGTCATAATTGCCTGGTGAATCACTTGTCTCAGCTCCTCCTTCGAATACCTCTATTACTTGGAAAGTGATGGAAAATGCAGCAATATGGTCTGGAGGGGATTCAAGTAAAAAATTGTAAATGTTTTTATATAATGCAGATCAGCTCATTGTAACAATATGACCTATTACTATATGTACAAGTACTTTTCTTACCATTTTACTACTCTTCAATTTCCATCCTTCATTACTCTTGCCAGTTTCTGTCCATGTATCAAAGGAAATTGTATCAAAATCAATTATGCCTTCTTCATTATCCTTGTCTGAGCTCTTCTCATATTCTTCGTTTTCATACTATCAGACTCATCTTTGAATTGACATTGTAAGAGATGTTTCATGCAAAACTTATTCAGTCAAACCATTCATTTTGTGTAAAATCCAATTTTTTAATATTTCAAATAGTGGCATACTTGATTATAACTAGATGGAACTTCTGATTTTTGCTTCAGAGTGGACTAGGTGTTGTCTGATTAATGGACAGAATAATTCTTCATGAATATACATACATTCTCTCATTGTATATGTTTCTACTTATAGCATAATCAAAGTAACTTACTTGTGATTATATCACTAGTATGAATGTCAGAATAGACATTCAATTTTATGTGAGATGCATGTTGTTTCTGCATAAGATATTTAGTATTAGTAATTATATTTACAGCATGAGAATCTGAGAAAGAAATACATACTTTCTGCACACGTTCTAACACAGCACTCCTCTTTATCTGGGTTGAATGTGTATCCCACAGCTCTTTACCATAACCCCCTAATGTTTGTAATGGATTGGGGAGAGTAAGATTATATTAATATGTGTATAAGCTCGCTCAACAACATTCAAAGGTCATGACATATGCAAACTTCGGGCAAGCGCGTAGATTGCCTTCTACAACAAAGTTGTTCGACACGTAGTTGCAGGAGTAGTTAACACTCGACACATAGTCGCGAAACGCAATCATGACAAAGATGACAAGATACAGCCTCCCTCCACTTCGGGCAAGCGCGTAGATTGCAAAGTTGTACGACACGTAGTCGCAGGAGGAGTTAACACTCGACACAGTCGCGGAGCGCAATCATGACAAAGATGACAAGATACAGCCTCCCCTCCACTTCGGGCAAGCGCGTAGATTGCCTTCTACAACAAAGTTGTTCGACACGTAGTTGCAAGAGCAGTAATAACACTAGACGCTAGCCGTACATACAACATCTGTTAAGAAGAAAAAAAGAACTGACCTTCAACGAGGCTTGGAGTTGCGCTGCCGTTTTGTATTCCTGACTATTTTCGCCAAGCTTTGAAACTTCCCTTATGTGTGAAAGTTGGCATGTTGGATACTTAGATATGCGAAGCTATGTCACGTAGAAAATTTTTTCACAAAGACAAAAATGTCTTTTTTTTTTTTCAATTTATTAGTACATATCTGTGTTACGCAACTTTTATCGCGACGCATAATTGTACTTTTGTCCAATAAACGACAGCTACACGCTTATTATTATCGCTCTTTTAGACTACATAAAGAGTCATGTTCTAAATCAAGAAAGCGAAAATCAAAACAATCCGAATTAGGAAAAGATAAAGTAGATACAGTATCCTGGACTTAATGATATCCGACTTTATCATAATAATAAATAATAAACGTACTTTTTATTTGCATGTTATGAGCCAATGCAAACTGTTTTAAAATGTAAATATAATAGATAATTTCAATTTTATAAAAAGGGAAGCGATTTCGCTTTCTTTGAATTTGACACTGAAGGTACAATTGTATCAATGTATTACAAATGATATTACAATATTACGATGAATAAATGATGACATAAGATAATAAAGTATTGTTTACGTTGCTAAAATAGTAAAGATTATCCGTAAAAAATCATGTGGTCCGACTTATCGAGAGTCATTTGTTATAATCTGGTCGACAGGATTGTCCGAGTTACGACCTATTATTATCGCGATTTTATTCCGACTTATCGAAAATTTTTAACTATTCAAGAAAATTTTTGTCCGAGTTAAGCTAAATCCGACTTATCGAGCGTCCAACTTATCGAGCGTCCGATTTATCGAGTTTGCCTATGTATTTATTAATGTAATGCTCCATGAATCCACACAACTCGATAAGCCGACTTATCAAAAAACCGACTTATCGAAGACATATGGCCATAAGAAGACCCGATCTAACATTTTCTAACTAATAACTCTCGTTATAAGAAATTTTCGATATGAAAGAGTATTTGTCCCAGTTTCTTGTAACGGGTTTTACTTGTATTGAGAAAAAGGATTGGGAAGTTTTGGCCTTCTTAGGCCAAAATTGAGACCGACTTATCGAGTTTACATCTTTCAAATTCTTCCATACTCAAAGCGCAGTTCAATAGCTGGATTATCGTTTTACTGAAGTTCATCGTTCACTATAGATCTAATCAGTTACTTTAATATTAACTCTATTTTGCTGAGATCATACAGCAGAGTTTTATGGTTTTTGCATTGATTGCAAGTTGTTCTTAAAGTTCCATGCTAAATCAAGAAACTTCTGCTTTATAATCTTGTTAGTTTATCCGCAAAAAAATTACTAAACGGGCTACTTTTTCACTATAGTCTTGTACGCACAGCTTGCTGTGATAGTAATGATCAAGTTATAATGTTCTGGCTATTTAGTCAATTATAGTCACTAAGTAAACATATTAATGTAATTCCTAATTTAGATTGGTTTGATTTCCGCTTTCTCGATTTAGAACATGACTCTTTATAATAGGAACTAGTCTAAAAAAGCGATAAGCGATATTTGCGTTTTCAAGTTTCTATGTTGTTATGCTATTAATACTAAGTTAGTATCAAGTTGTACTTTTTATTAGTAAGGTAAACTGAATTACGTAAAACAAAGATTGCTGAATTTGTAATTTTGCCAAGTCTGACGCAAACATTTTAAAGCCAGTGAGTCGCCTCAATTTTTACTTTCATCCTCTTTCACCTTTTCCCTCATGTTAATCTTCTCCCTCCACTCTCTGCCCTTAAAATATGTAACTGTCAGCAGACAAGCTCCCAAGATCTCAAGACAACCTAGTATCGTAAATAGCCACCCATTGCCAATTGCATCTTTTATTGGAGTAGCAATGATAGACATTACAGAAGCGGAGATGTACCGCAGACAAATGTTGACCGACATAACTGATGCTGACAGTCCAGGAAATGCATCAATCAGGTAAGACACCATACTTGAAGTTATTAGAAACATGCTTATGCCATCTATTCGGATGTAATGCAAATGCGTATAATTTAGTAATTCAGTTTCCAAGCCAATCTATTAATTGCATCTGTAACAACTGCAGGCATTCTCCCAATATGCAATTCTTGCTATTTAATATGTACATACCAAAAAACATAGCAAGCAGAGGCCATGCAATGAACACACTTTTCTCTACACACCAGCCATAAGCACTAATAGCTACCGGAAAGAAGATGGCTCCCAACCATGCGCTTTTCAATCTCATTTCTGCGTATTGCACTCCGTTGTTCTTCCTTGTCTGCCTTGCAAGCATCATATCCGTGTACTTTCCGCCCAACACGCTTCCTATGATGTATCCTGACCCGCTAGATAAAAATACAAACCCTGATGTGGAAGGTGATAAAGAATAATGGTCAACTTGAAACGTAGCCGACACAAGTGTGTCTTGCGTGTATCCCGTGGAAAACAATATGGAGATGCATGCGACCACGAGTGCGACATTCGGATAACGCAGTAGGCGGAGAGGTGATAGGAAGAGAAATATGGAAGATAACCGATTATGCTTTTTTTTAGGCTGGGGCGGGAGTGTTGGAGATGAGCAAGTCGGAAGAGTTGTAGGAAATGTAAGAGCCGAGGGTGAAAGGTTAGTGGTTGGAGATGTTGGAGCAATGGTAGTAGATGTTGGGGATGAAGAGAAAAGAGTCGTGGTAGGAGAGGTTGGAGATGACGGATTCATGGATGCTTTAGACATATCTAGAGGGATGTCAATACGAATTTGATTATCGTTTTTTCTTGTCTCATTCAGGTCCTCTTGCTTTTCTAGTTCATAGTTGATCACATCGTTACATGTCACTGGTAGTCTCTCGTCCTCTCTTTCTTCGCTACCCTCTATACACTTTTCTGATTCGTTTGGTATTCTATATGTTTCTGGTAGGAAAAACATTACTCCGAACAAGAGCGTTCCAAGAATGACGAGCAGCCAGAAAATCCACCTGCATGATTAAAAAATGTTGTATAACCCTATTAGGATATTTTATATTGCAACATCCGTTTACGTGTTTACCTCCATCCCAAGTATTCGTCAATATAACCGCTTAATTGAGATTTAAAACAACAAAAACCAGTGAGCGCACAGATTTAACGCGTGTTTCATATTATGCAGTAGACTGTTAACAATATTTACCCAATGACTGGTCCCGCCAGTGGAGCTGCAAAAAGCAAAAGAAAATTAAGCATTCAATGGACAATGAGTAGCCAAAAAAGTACGATATATCAAACGATTCAAAGCTGCCTACTGAGATAAGACTGCTGTTGTATTATAATTTGTATCGTCTGTCGTGCTTATGGCTTACCAAGTAATACTCCTCCGAATTGAATTCCATATGCAGTTCCACGATCTACCACGTGGGTTTATATCAGTAAGGATAATGGTTTTCTGGTAAGGAGAGAGAGCTATGGTTATATTCTAAAACTTTATACCTTCAACTCTGTATATGTCACTTAGCGTTCCGGCTCCAACGCTCTGCACTGCCGATGCCCCAGATGCTTGTAGTGCTCTCATAATAATCAACAGCCAGATGTTTGGTGACAGAGCGCAAACTGTCGATGCAATAACTAATGTTGCAGATGACAAGAGATAAACATTACGTCTTGCTCCATGTTTATCCGAGTATGCAGCCCAACCGAGTGGCTACAGAGAAGTAAATATACAGTGAGATGTATATGATATCAGTATGAATAGAATTATTGCGTTTTTCACTTACACATATTCCCATGCTCAGAATATACACTCCGACTGTTAAATAGCGACGTGTGGTTATTAATAAAATGCAAGGCATTAATATTAATTATAGTGATTGCAATATGCATTTTTAATTACTTAGAGAATTCGCCACCGTTTGTGTTGTATCGAATTCATTCTTTATTGTTGGCAACGAGGGGTAAAGTATTCTAAAAACAAAAAATGAGACGTGATTATCAATATGAGCTACGTGCATCAACACGTGACTTGTCAGTTAATATTGGTTATATGACATCTTAAAGATCCCATTTATTACATACTCATTTGACAGTATGTTTATCATTCCAGCAGCAGATATCGTTGCCAGAATAAGGCTTTTCTTTCTTCTTGACCAGTTATGTGGATCATCTTGAATGGCAATATCCTTCTCTTCATGTTCTACGTATTCGATGCCATTCTTCCCGTCGACTAGTCCTGATACCTTTGATTCACCTGGTTGATCATTGACTACAGACATTATTGCGAGCAGTCAGCAGTTTAGCTACTGGAAAAATATCTCAAATATATATATCGATTTATTTATTTATTTTCTGACTATCAAAATACTTACTGGATAAAAGTATCTCCCAATATTTAATATCACAATACCAATGGGGTAATATTATACCTAAATATTATACCATAACCCGCTTGGAATTAACGGTGCTTGCTCCCATTGACTAATGATGACTCTTATTTTGAAATGGATGGTGTGTTAAACTTTAAGTTAGTACAGAGCAGGGGCATATATACTTTATTTGTAACATAACCGTCCACTTGCATTTATTCGATCCAATTTGGGAAGCTGGTACAAAACACACTGTGTCTTCGTTTGGAGATCCGTAACTGATTAGATTAAGGGACAATCTTTTATGATTATGATACAGGATTTGGGTTAGTACAACAAACTCTGAATGTATCGTCCGTATAGCAATCTGCCTCTAGTAAAATCATAATTCGTTTCTATCACACGGAAATGAATTATGGGTGTTGATGTGCATGTGGATATGGCTATGTTAATGTGTGTGTGTCTCAAAACCGTGATAAGCAAGAGATGACACATGCAAACGCTGTCGTTTATTGGCCAAAAGTCACCAAAAAAGTCACATGGGGGCAAAAAAGTAACTTTAAGTCTACTGATATTAATATCCTTGAAACCATTAATTAAATTGTCATCATTGTCCTCAACAGTTGTTATCTTCTTCGCTTCATAATCTAAGTTTGCCTTTCCGCTTTCTTTTTTTTCCCATAGAGTTGTTTTCAGAGGTAAAATTCTGTGCTATAAGACAGCAAATAACATTCAGAAACCTGCTGAAATCATGCGTCGTGAAATAGTTCATAGAATTTTGGATAACAATTACATTATAGAGCAGGCAGGGCGAATATTTAATATTGTGGAGGCGAGTATTGTTTGTTGGTCTCAAGAGTTTATTTCTGAAAAATCATACGCAAGTTATAGAAAAACTATTCATTTGATGGCAACTACCAATTATAATTAAGCAGACTAACCATTTGTCTTGAACAGTATAAATAAAATTAATTCTAGGCCCTGCATGTGAAGTTGACACTTATTTCTATGCGAACTGGTTGATTTATTTCAAGCTTTTAGGGATCTGTGTTACCTCCAACAATTGAAAATTTTATTCGTGTCTTGATAATTAATACTCTTCGCTTATCGATGTGGCAAATGGTCAACTACTCGTGTATACGACATTGGAATAATAGATTATATTCAAGAGCTACATATAACACTTTCCTCACAAGGATATTTGGAAGAGTGAATGTCCCAATCAGAGCTTATTCAACAGTAAGCAGACATCATATGAAAAAAAATATGTATATATTTGGACTATAATTAACATCACAAATTAACTGTAGCTCTGTTAGGATAAGACAAAGATCGATTTGTCAACAATTTCATTAGATCATATACGCAATTTCAGTATCATCGCACATATTGGTATGTATCACTCTCAGAATCATACGGCTTTGGTGATGAAATATTTACATATTCTCACTTTCATGCGTAGATCATGGCAAGAGCACATTAGCAGACAGGTAACAAGAAATGATGATGCATTTCTCGTAATTGTAACTTTGATCCGTTTTTACTTAACTGAGCAAAGTTTTATCGTGGCCTAGATTATTAGAACTCACAGGTAATACTTCACAACGTTCGAGGAATATGCTAAAATAAGCTCGCGATAACAAGCTTGTTTATCGTGCGTCGTTTAATTTAGGCACAATATCACCACATCATCTTCAGCAACAAGTATTGGATAAACTCAACGTAGAACGCGAGAGAGGAATTACTGTAAAAGCTCAGGCAAGTCGATAATATATCTTTTTCTTGGTGGACTATCTGCTTTTCGAACTGAACCTTTGAAGATTTCCATATGACATTGTATCTGTTGTGACATAAGCCTTAATGTTATTTCAATGTTCGTTTTATCAGACATGTTCAATGTTCTACCAGTACAATGGCACCAAATATCTTTTGAATTTGATTGACACTCCGGTAAAACTGCGACCTTTTCTTTTCAAATATCTTCTTCAAATACTATCATTTCTCGTATGAATTAACATCCAAATATTATCCCTAACATAGGGCCATGTTGATTTCAGCTACGAAGTCTCCCGCTCACTGGCCGCCTGTCAGGGAACTCTTCTTCTTGTAGACGCATCACAGGGCATACAAGCCCAGACAGTGGCAAATTTTTTCTTAGCCTTTGATCAGGGAATCACAGTCGTGCCTGTCATCAACAAAGTGAGTCGGGGTTATCAGGATCGACGAGATAGTTGGAAAAGGGATAAGAAAACTGGAGAGGAATAGTACAGAAGGTGATGAGAGCCACAGGACGTGTTCGCTGTGACGAGAATACCACAGTCTATCATGTATCGAGTGGCTGACACCGACTAGTACTGATATTATTTTTATTACAAGATCGATCTCCCTGCTGCACAGCCAGATCGAGTGATACAACAAATCGAAAGTACTTTTGAATTGGACGGCAATGACATACTCAAGGTCTGGCGTTTGTATGTGTTCAATGTTGATTACACATCAAACTAAATCTTTTTTGTATAAAGATATCGGCGAAAACAGGTCTGAACGTAGATCGAGTTCTACCAACTGTGATTGAAAATATTCCACCGCAAGTATCGATCTAGTCATGTTCCTTCCTCATTATTCCCCCCTCCTCTTTCCACATCTTTTTTCTTTTCACACACTGTTCTTCTTGAATCATTAATATTCTATACACATCATGTTCTACAACATCAGGCCAGATGGCGATGTCAATAAACCACTTCGAGCACTGCTGTTTGATTCGTGGTATGATACCTACGTCGGGGTTGTCTGTCTAATGGCCGTAGTTGATGGGAAATTGCAAAAAGGTGAGAAAACAAAGTGAAGGTTAAATCTCTGAAGGTTCAGTCAACTTCTCGGTCATTGAAAATGAAGCGCGAGTAAGTGTAGTTAGGATACTAATGGGGAGTGTTTTTTTCTGTCTTAGGCGACAAGTTATTATCTGCTTATTCTCAAATACGCTACGATGTTATGGAAGTTGGAATTATGCATCCTGAGCAAACATCAACGGGTTATTTGTACGTACGCTCTACTAATGATGACGAGACTAAAGCGATGAGATATTACAGATTGTGATTATTCCAAGTAATAACACTATTTGTTTTATTATGAAGACACGCTGGACAAGTGGGCTATGTCATATGTGGCATGAAAGTAGCATCTGAAGCACATATCGGGGACACGTTTTATCATGTCAAAGCTCCCGTCCAGCCATTTCCTGGATTTGAGCCCGCGAAGCCAATGGTACGTGTTGTACATATTTACCCCTATGCCTTGCATTATTTTTTTTATTTTCCTTAACATCTTGTTTTTTATATTCAAATATCTCCAGGTATTTTCGGGTATATTTCCAATAGACACGAATGACTTTAATAAACTTGACGAATCAATCACGAAACTCACCATCAACGATGCGAGCGTCTCTGTACAGAAAGAATCTAGGTTGGGTGAGGACGCCAGTAATGACAATAATGAATACCACAGAAAGGTGTACTTGATGACAGAGTTCGTACTAACGTTAATATAGTATGGCACTCGGACAGGGTTGGAGAATAGGCTTTCTGGGAACATTACATATGGACGTATTTAGACAAAGACTTGAAGAGGTATGAATGAGCGAGAAAGACATGAAAACATTTGTGGAGTAAGAAATAGTTTATACAACTCGTTGCGGCCTATGGTTAGGAATATGAGGCAAATGTAATAATAACTCAACCGACAGTTCCCTACAAAGGCAAGTTTCAGTATTGATCTTCTACTAAACATTCACATTTCAATTACTCACACTCTCGTCTCTCATCCTTCTCTATTTTCCCCCCCCCCCCACAATATATCTTTTTCTCTACGCCCCGTATTACAAACAGTAACCTATAACGACGGCACCGTTAAAACAATCCGGAATCCTGCCGATTTCCCTGATCCTCACGAAATATCAACATCCGTACTATCCGTCTCCGAACCAATGGTTCTCGGTACTGTCATTCTACCCGATCAATACATGGGTCCGGTAATGGACTTATGTGGAGCTAGGCGAGGTGAACAATTAGAATACACTTATATTGACGAGGCGAGGGTTATTGTAAAGTACATTCTGCCACTCGGGGAAATCGTTAAGGATTTTCATGACGAATTGAAGGGGAGAAGTAGTGGATACGCAAGGTTGGTATCTTGATACATTGAAATTATTATCGAGTTGGAAATGTGGCGTTGGCTTTTGAACATGTTTATATTCTTTTGAGTCGGTTGAAACAATTTTTTTTCAATAGCTTTGACTATGAAGATATGGGCTACCGAGAAGCAGATATTGTCAAGGTGAACCTTCGCTTTTTACTGTACAAAATCTAACCCTACCATAATAACCGTTTGTCCATACAACAGATGAATGTTTTAATAAACCACAAGCCAGTTGATGCCCTCGCCGCCATTCTCCATCGTAGTCAAGCAGAAGTTGTTGGTAGGGAATGGGCAAGGAAGCTTAGAGATGTCATTCCAAAGTAAGCGTCGGATCAAACCCAGGTTTTTCTTGACATTTTAACAAACTGGTCATTGGTTGAATAATTTGCCAATTTCCTTTAGGCAGCTATTTGAGGTTGCAATACAGACAGCTATTGGGAATAAAATTATCGCTAGAGAGACGTAAGTTGCAATGTGATTCAATTTGCAACAATAAGGGGCTGGGAATATAATGATTATTATATTATTGCGTTTAGTATTTCTGCTTTAAGGAAGAACGTCACTGCTAAATGTGTAAGTATTCATTGAGTATTTCGTTCATGTCGCATTCACTGATATAATGGTACGCGTGCCTTTATCAAGTATGGGGGAGATGTCACTAGGAAGATGAAATTATTAAATAAACAGAAGGAAGGCAAAAAGAAGCTCAAAATGATTGGTAAATATTATTACGTTTAACAATAGATCTTGTGCTTTAACAATGCAATGTTATTTATATATTACGTGTCATGTATAGGCAATGTTGAATTGCCCCAAAAGGCATTCTATGACTTCTTGTCAAAGGATAAAGGCAAGTCTAAATAAAGTAAAGAGCAAGATATGGAATTATTAATAGTAATTCTTGGACACACTGGTAGAAGATTAAAGCTCGCGACTTGTATAAAATTGCGCGTGACTCAGATTTATTAAAATCATAATTCGAAACCCTCATATTGTGTCTTGAGGAACTGTTCGTATAAGATAGTTCCCAGTGAAATGGCAGCGTTTTGTTGATTTTCCAAATGCGATGGACTAGTATATTCCATTATCCATTACATATCGAAAGAGACTTGATAACACGGGCCTTATCATTATCCCGCGAACAAACAGATTAAAGTAGGAAAAATAATTACGAAATACAAGATTTTGAGACAAGAACGCGTGAGCGGTATGCTACTCATCCACCTGCCAAACTTGGACGCGTTCACTGATCCATGTTTGGTGGTTACTTTGTATATACTGACCATCGCATCGCAATAATGAAAAGGTACCTCGATTAACGGTAATAATATTGTATAAACGCCGTTATAACTATCCCACGCTTACTATAATTGGAGTATACTATCCTTAAATTGGTCTACTTGTTTACGCAACACTTTTCCAGCGTAGATGTCCATGAGGTCAATAAATTCTTTTCGGTACACTTTAGCGTTCAATCGTAGGTGTAACTAATAAAAGGACGCAAAACTTCAATAAATTCTTTTCTTGTATAAGAAAGGTTACTGTATCTCAAACCTTTTTTCTTTTGTCTTATTATGTTCGACAGCATTTGTATTTAATTTCCGACGCCAGGAGACGTTGTCAACTTGGCTCTAAACACGGCCTTGCTAACGTGTCGTCTCCATTAAGGCGTTTGACTAATGTCAAGGACGGAATATACATTTGATACTCTGCTTTTATTAAGCAATGCTACTAAATAGAATGATATATGCTAATTTCGAATCATCCTTCTCGGAGTGATTCAATTGCAATGCTTGAATTCTTTAAAAAAACACGTCTCTTTCTGTCTTGCCGACGGAAATTCTAGAATAGTAAGTGCTATCTATTATAATTGTTTGAAAGCATTAGGAAAAAAAAAAAAAAGACATGAAATCGAGTTACAATTAAAAACTTGCGTCCGTTGATAAAATATTAACCAGATCTTTGCCAGAATGAGCGTATTACCGGTAATAAGTAAGTTAAAGAGAAGAATCAGTTATAAATAATATTTCAAAAGCGAGGAAAAAAGTACTGGTTGGTTAAAACTTGGTTATTATCTTTAACAAATTTTATATAGTCGACACTCCCTAAATGCACACCTCGGGACTGAAAGTGCGTATTTAGAGAACAATGCAATGCAAGTTTGGTGCACTCAACAATAATAAGGCAAATTTTGATTATGCAATAATGTAAGACAATGACCCAAAAAGGGCAAATGAGAATGGGAGAGAAAAAAAAGGGGTAAATAAATACTGGCTACATTCGGTGAGCTGTCGCGTCATTTTCTCAAATACAAACTTTTTCGCGGACAAGACAACGACAACCGGTCGCCGAAGCCAAAGCTATTATCAAACTGAAGTCACTATAACATTAAACAGCCAGTTAGCAAACGGTGATAACTTTCAAAAAGAAGCGTATACTTGCGTGTCCACAGGAACTGTCGTATCTTTCTCAAACGTAAAATTTTTTGCAATAAGATCTTTTCCTCAACAAAACTGGTTGTCGAAGCCAAGCCCATCACTATAATCAAACCAACGTTCCTGTTGCGGTAAACTACTGCATGGTAAGTGGGGAGGAGGGAGGAGAGGGGGAACAACGTTTATAACAGTAAAGTGTCATATTGGCAAAAATTAAGCGCACATATAACAAAAACTGGTCTATCAGTGACTATGAAAGCTTGAAGTAGCACGCCTCAAAGCAAATAAGCGCTATAACATTAATCAAGAAAACTGATTTATTACTATCAATAACTGTGCCAAACATTTAAAGCGCACGCCTCAAGGCTGATAAGCGCTATAACACTGATCAAACTTTCAGTGGCACACCTCAAGGCAAAAAAACGCTTTTTGCGTAATATAACATTGATCAAACTTTTGCAAGTCATGTTTATTCCTTAAACTTGCAGGAAAAAGGGTAATAGTAATAAGCAAGTGTGGGTGGTAGAAAAAATTTTTTTGTGTACTATTAAACTCTGTCCTCGGCATGACGGAAAACTACCGTCTTGATATTAAGCTACCATTTCTTTAACATGCTTTAGCATAAAAGATTTGGTAAAAGTCCTGAACGGCAACCAAAGTGATTTGTCCTCGGCATGACGGAAAACTGCCGCCTTGGTATGTGGCACCTCAACGCGAATGGGGTTTGACGTTTGCAAACGTGGTAAACGGAGAGGCATATTAAGCTACAAATTCTTTAACATGCGCTTTAGCATAAAAAGATTTTGTAAAGTCCGAATGGTTTATTCTGTTTAGGAACCCCCGCTCGACATGCTGCCACCTCAACGTGGTGAGTGGGTGACAACGTCTATGTATATGGACGGCTAAGAGCAGCATGGTATTCCCGCTCGATGAAAGTGGTGAGTGGTGACAACGTTATAGATGCATAACAATACATATATAATTGGTTGCAAAGATGTTATTACAACTCACTAAATCCTTTTCAGAACATCAAACGTTATCAAATCGGAAACTGAATCATTATGGATCAGCTCGTCGTTACAGGTGAGAATTCTCACTGGGTATTTGTTGAGATATTATGTGTCTGAAGGGACGATGCCACTAGGTGTA
>CAJVPI010000555.1:0-26731 GCA_910592345.1 Paraglomus brasilianum
GTGAACAACATTAACTACTGCCAAAAGTTTAACTTATATGTAAACACTTTGTGGAAATTGCATTTAATAGGCACCGCTATTATTATTTTCCGGGACTGTAAGGGTAAATTAGAAAGAAATCATTACAATAAAAATACGAAATTAGCGGAACAACAGAGAAAATTGGTAGATGAGCATTTTATAACAAGAGGTAAAGCTGATTATTGTAGTATTGACGCGATTGCTCATTACAGTTATGATTGAGCGCAAAACGTTCACGTACCCCATTCTGATCAACAGGTAAGTAAGATTTATTATCTTAGTGCATTCAAGATGAAGCAGTGCGCAAACAAATTAACTATGTTCTCGATGAGAATGAAATAATAGGAAAAGGTCCTAATGGCACACTGAGCCTGGTATTCGATGGAATTAAGAGATTGAATAAAGGTGAAAAACATTTAAAGATTGCTTGTGATAATGCAGGAGGTCAGAATAAAAATAACGTTACCATTTGATTTTACCTATATTTAATAATTTGCGGTTATTATGAAAGTGTCGAATTAAATTTTATGATACCTGGTCACACTAAGTTTAAGTGTGATGGTAGCTTCGGATTGATTAAGAAACTATACCGTAAAACGACTGTAGATTGTGTGGATCATATTGTTGAGGTTGTGAAAAGATCGAGTACAGTGGGATTAAACAAAGCTCAGTGTTATGAAGGTAGCAAAAAGACGTGTATTTCCAGGTACCGAAAGTTGTTGGTTAATGAGAAAAGTTGATTGGTATTTAGGCGAACTAGTTGTCGAGATGGCTACCTCGTGTCGATCGGTAGACACTAAGCCTAGACGGTTATTTACCTTTGAGTTAATCGACTAAAATACATTTCTGCTTAATATTAAGCAAATAACAACCGGAATTATTTCTAACCGAATTAGTTTTAGTGGTTCACAACTATATCGAATAATTCACCAGGTTCTGAATATAAGAAACTACTTGTTTATTAGAAAGGAATATTAATTAAAAAAAAAAACATGATGAAAAGTCGCGCTCTTTGATATGTGTCTCGTAGTGTAGGAAAAACCAAAACTATCGATCTATACACTGCTAGGCTGCGCCATCGGCTGACTTCATAAACCTAAGTCACATGTTACCTACTATAAAAATTCTTGCCTATACTATGGAACATGACTTCTCACGAAACTGAAGCAAGTTTACTTTCTTAGCTGTTGCTCTGTGTCCTACTTTTTCACTCCAAGTAATCTTTTCTTTATCCTGCCAAATTTTCCGCAATTCCTCCTCTTTCTCCCGTAATTTGGCATTTAAAATCATGTTCTGACTTTGCAGGTTGTGAATTTGAATTTCTAATTCGTTTTGATTGGCATGTTTTCAGATAATTTATACGATTGAAAAATGGTAAATTAGAAAATTATTTTAATGGTATGAGATATTAGACTAACAAAAACAAAAACAAAAACAAAAACAAAAAACACTCCATCTAACATCTTAATATTGCTAAAGTCTTTTGTTATGGCTTATAACACGTAGACCACTGTAGTTAAACAACAATCAACCCTAGTGTTATTCATAATGATTGATACATTATGCTATAATTCCAATCTTCCAAATTGACAACATACGTTAAACATAACGGGTCTGATTCAGCCTATCCCATGGCAAAAAATAACAATTTCCGCAACCTGTTGGTCGAGACGGGATTTGATAATATAATTGATTTTTTTAACATGTGTTTACAAGATTGCGGTACTGTTATTATTTGGGGCATGCTGTGACAAGCCTGAGGATAATATTTCTGTAGCATTATGTCTGTTTGACCAGTATTTAGGTTATTATGTTTATGCGATCGTAGGAGCAGTCAGGCAATAAACGTGGTAGTTTAATTGAACAGTATATACACCATATGCGCGGAAAACAAAAGCTTTTATCTATAAACGGTTCACTTAAAGAGGTGTAAATATTATAAAGGAAACTTGTGAATAGAGATTTCGTATGGCAGTATTGTGTCTAGGACGTTAGAGCATGGTTCAAAGCATCATGTATTTATGATATCAATATCACATATCATATAGGTTGTACGTACGTATATACATTTTTATCTTAGGGTATTAGTAATTAATAGTAAACGTTGTTACGGAAATTTGTTTGCTACAATTAATTTATGCATCCATGACATTTAAAGATGCTAATTTAGATCACAGGTTTGATGAATTTGAATAGGTTCGATCGGGAAGAGGCCCATTGTATATGTACATATGGGAGACCTTCATCCTTGCAAAGTCCTTATTAGGAATCCATCTTGCGGATGCATCTAGTAAGGCATAGCATGCAATTTCTGATGAGCTGACTTGCGTGGTACGATAATGGAGAAAGAAAAAGAGTGGACGAATGATTTTTCATATGCTTGACTAAATGAATTTTACTCGTATTTTATAATTTGATTGGTAAAACAATGCCATGCCTAATACTAAATGTTATGCCTTGAACCTTTGAATGGCTCCATCTTTCTCTTATCGTCGCATTATGTGCATTTTTCGACTAGCCACTCTTTGCGCTTCGTCTTCTGTTATTTTATTTTACATAAAAGATTGAAGATATCTTTAACAAGACACTGACTGCATTATAAATTGAATTCATCAATCAAATTTCAAAGCATGTTCTTAATTCGTCCACAACAATTATTACACATAATATTTAGTCGCATATTAAAAAGGTAATTAATCAAAATGCCATGTATTATAAGGGTACAAGTAACATTAGCTGTTAAAAACCCCCCATTTATTATGCGCAAGTCGTAAGTTGACTTATTAGAACATGGTTCAGCTGTTATGACTCTGTTCCTGGAACTACCCCTTCAGCGACTTTTACCTTTTGTACATGTGTAAACTGACATCTTTCGGATCGGCCTTAGAGTCCAATACCAAGATAAGTAACTAACAATGGAAAGTCGGTGATTTCGGCTAATAAAACTTATTTTTAACATCTTGCACATTGTCTATTACTTTCGCTTTATTATTCCGTTTCTGTGGAATGACCCCCAACACTAAATAGGGTTAGTACAAGAGTGAAACGAATTCGCCAAGATGCGATCGGCCGAAGCACAAAAGATAATACGATAAACCTCAATAATTAAATCGAATTTACGATGCCCAAGACACAGAATAATGGGAGCGGACAATTATTCTATAGGATACTTAGTACTTGTTCTCGTAACTACTTTCTTTTTTCCTTTCCATTTTCTTAGTAATTTCGAATAGGCTTTCTGTACACCCGCACCGAACACACATTCTATTGATTTTATTATTTGGTGATCATCTTATTAATCATGATGCCGTTGCATCACCTTCCAAATCCGGACGAAGAATTTTTCATTTCTTATCCGTAATAATTCTACCGTCGCACATTATCTACACAAACATATATAATGGGTTTATCTATGACTGCCGCCGTCTAAATAACAAATACTTGTTGTTGATTTCTATCCAGAGAGTAGACTCCTCTCTTCCTACCACTTTCCTTATTATTCCACTTATACTAATTGGTATAGAATACCAATCCCCCGCTCACCTATCTTACCATTCGACTTTATCCCCTTCCCTATACTCTTCACTCAACCCATTGAAGCACCATGAGAATTGTCATATCAACCGTTTTCGTCATTCTTCTCGTTTCGATAGCCCAGGCTGGCATCTTTACTACTTCTCCCATCAGTTCTACGACTTGGAAAGCCGAAACACCGCAAACAATTACTTGGATAAATGCTAAAGACCCACCACTCGCACAACTTACAAATGTCAAAATCGAGCTTATGACTGGTCCCGAAGAAAAAAACATCCCTCTATTGACGATTGGCGAGGGTGTTAAAGGCACTGCTTTGAAATTCGTCTTCCAAAAGGGTGTACCTAAGAATCTCGGACCATCTGGTCAATTTTACTTCCTCAAGTACACGGATGGAGATTTCATTGGATTTTCCGCACGTTTCACTATTACTGGAATTGATGGTACGATCGCTGGCTTTGATCCCAATAATCCCAACGCCAATAACTCAACTGCTGGAAACAGTACTACTGCAGACCCATATGGGAACAGTGGTTCAACTGGGGGTTCAACTGGAGGTTCAACTGGAGACTCATCCGGAGGCTCATCCGGAGGCTCATCTGGAGGCTCATCTGGAGGCTCAACAACTTCAACCAACTCTCCAACGGCAACTGGCACCAGTTCAGGATCCAAGCCGAATAATACAAACAAGGCAGCTGCCGGCAGCAGTGCAAGTAGTTTGAGCACCGTTCATGTTGCTACTTTCGTAATTGCACTAGTTGGAATGGTCATATCCAACTGGATGTAAATGTAATTAATATTTAATTAAACACAGTACTGCACGTTAATTGTATCAATAATGATGGTTTTATTGGTGTTTATTATGTGTTTGGTTTTCTGGATAGAATTCATACACTCCCTCCACTTTGTCACTTTCTTGTGAATAGCGATTATGATAGTGAGTGTCTATAGATCTTTTTTCTTAATTAAAATCGATGAAGTTAATTACTAAGACGGCAGTTTCGGTTTAATATTCGACCGAATAGGTAGAGCTTAGTTAGGAATTGCATAAGCATACGCTGGAATTGCATAAGCATACGCTGTTCTACTAAAACCACTAGTTTCTGTCACGTATTCCACCTCAGCGTAATTGACTTCCCCAAATAATAATAATATAATAGAGGGGCTCATTTGTTTTTAATAAACATTAAACAATTGACACTTGTAATATGTATATATTTCATCGACTGAAATGGGAACTGCTAGGGGTACTTTGACAATGTTTCATTGATTGATTGATTGAAAGATTATTAATACGGCTATTTTATGACGTATTGAGAGTTACACTTTTGTCTGAATTTGTTCAAATCCTGTGACTCTGATATAAATCACACAATGTACTTCCGTTGGAGATAGCAAAGTTTGCATAACAAAAACATCTTGTACAAGATATGACCTATCCATTTCATTCATTCCCGGCTTGACTGTTCAATTTTAGTAAACAAGTTAATGATTAAATGGAGCTTTTGTATAAACGTACTTAATATAGAAGTCAAACGTTTTTTACATAGTTCAGGGTCATTGATAAACCTAATCCCAAAGAGACATCATTATTAGACATTACTTTACAACACGTGATTTGTCATACTTATACTTGTCTATGCTTATTTGCTTATTTTCGACAACAAAGACGGTATTTCTCATTACCAGTCTATCAAACACCCCCCTTCCCAGGAAGCCGATCAACAAGGCAAAAGTATCGTTTTATTAAAGAACAATCTCGATACGAAAGGACATTAATGATATCATATATACAAGTCTCTGTCATCTATTCAACTATGAGCATAATATTAATAGTAAAAACGTTTGTTTTACGCCATTTATTATGGCGATTGCCTTTATAATAGAAATTTCGAGTTTTACATTTCTTTATTAGCTGCATAGATAGGCAATTTGACCCCTGACTTGTTTGTCTCTTCGTGACATATTAAATACATTATCAACTGATGGACATCTTGGGCTAGTCATAACAGTAAGGAACGGTAGTATCAGCATTGCAATATTAAGCCTTAGCAATTGCCATGAATAAAGTCACGTTAATTGACAAGGCTTTTATCTAATATTTTGGAGTAATGCCAAGCATATTCAGGTATGTCTTTTGGCCAATAGGTATATTAAAATTCCAGCCAGTTTCCTTTTCGAAATCGGGTAGCGTTGGTTATTCTTCAACCATGAAATTGGGTCATCAAAAAATGTCTTGTTCAGTCTCAGCGCTTGAACGCTTCTCGCACTTTAGCAAACTCTTCTCTCGGTATCTTTGTGGAGCAACAGCAGGCAGAGCCTACTTGTAAAAATGAAATGCCTGTTCATATTTTATCGTTTACCATAAGAAGAGAATTGAAATATGACATAAAAAATTAATAACTGTGGGTAGCTGAAACGCTCGTGACCTGAAATTTAGCAGCAAAATTGAATGAGCACAAAGTTACCAGCGTTGATGATGATATCAGTAACAAAAATAGTGAATTTTAATTTGCACCGTCAGTGACCAAAGAAAAATATACTTATCAATGGCTTTGGTTTCGAGTATTTTCCTCCATGCAATCACTTTGTTGCTCTTATTATTATTTATTCACATATTTTCGCACTCAATAAAATTGTGCTTACACGAAATCGAATCAGTGTTACAATTGGTTACAATTGTGTCAAAGTAGCGAAATACAAATCAAAGATCAAGTTGAAGACTATAAGGAACAATTTTTCATTGATAGATCGCTCGATCAGTGGAGGCCTTGGGGTAGAAAGCTTTTACACTAAACTGCTTTCCTTCTAATTTTCGGTTCATCACAAGTCAGTAATTTTTTTTTATCTAGACATTCTTCGAGAACTTGATATCGTTGAGTTTGGAGCAATATTTTTCTCTCGTTCTTTCTTTGAAATACTTCTAATAAGTACTGTGAAATAATTTCGTGTTTTATAGATGAAGTACATTATGCGTTATAATGAGAACTTTAAGTAAAACGTTTATCTCACATTTTGATACCATGTTAATGTTCCGACCCGTAGATACTAATCCTAGACGGTTATTCGCCCTAGAGTTAACCTTCCGGTGGAATTATTCGGGAGCTATAGTAATAGTAATAGGGGGGATACTTTTATCTATTATTATCTCAACGCGTTTCCACTTGAAGCGAGTAATAATCATAACGCCACGAGAATTTTCACTGGACAAGAGGCTAATCGATATAAGGATTAGTTGTTCACAACTATATCGATAATTACCAGGGAACGAATATTCCGATTAATTAATTGTTCATTGGATGGCAGAATGATTCCGTAATTCTTGTGATACCGTCAAGGATGGCTTACCATTCCTATCAAAAAACCGATCCCGTGACAGAAAAGATAATATAAAGCTTGTAATATATATATTAATATTACAATTACTTTCATAGAACTTACATTTACGAAAAGAAACATGGGCGCAAGGGAAAGCAAAATTACGCCACAAGATAGAGCTATTCTTGATCTCAAAGTGCAGAGAGATAGGCTCAAGAAATACAGCAAAAAGGTATTCTATAGGGGAAAATCATTGAAAGAACCGCCGAATAATGAGTATATTTAGTAAATACTGTGAAAATGTGATACATTCTCTGCGGTTTAGATCCAACTCGTTGCCCTTAGAGAAAAGGAAATAGCCAAAGAAGCACTCCTGACAGGGAATAAGCGCAAGGCATTATTAGCTCTCAAAAAGAAAAAGTATCAAGAAGTACTTCTCGAAAAGACGGAAACACAGTTAATCAACCTTGAAGAGTTGGTAAAGATTACTGATCTATGCGATTTTGATATAAATGTCTAGAATAGTTAATTATTTTATTCGCTTTCCTCCTAAGTAGACACAAACTATAGAGTTCGCTCTAGTAGAGAAAGAAGTTTTGGCTGGATTGGCTCGTGGTAATGAGATCTTGAAAGAAATTCATAATGAGATCTCATTGGAACAAGTAGAACAGATAATGGAAGACACAGCGGACGCAATTGCTTATCAGAATGTAAGTACACGATTTACGATGTTCGTCTTATCCACGCTCATTGGTTGTTTCTCTTTAGGAAATCGAAGAATTATTAAGCGGAAAGATTACCGAAGATGATGAGGAAGAGATCATGCAGGAGTTAGAAGCAATAGTGGAAGAACAGGTTTGATTCTTGTAATGTTAATGTTTAGAGTTTTTATTCTTTGTTCTAACATCGGGATCGTTAATTTCAAGATCGCATCGGAGATTAACGCGAGCATGCCCAAAGTACCAGATGTCGAACTCCCTACTTCTACCAAAGGTTCGGTTTTATTGTTGTTGTTTACATAACGAACTTGTATTTGCTTCAACACTTCACTCATGAATCTAATTTATATAAACGCCATAATAGACGATATTCAGTCGAAGGTTCCCCCCAAAAAAGAAGAGCAGCAAATGTTAGCAGCATAAGATCACGGATGTATTCATCATTCTTTAGATTTATAAGAGTAGGCGAGCCTTTTAGAATTATAAAGTTCGCAACATAATTCCAAATTTAATAAGTCTTTTATATATCGTTTCTCCCCTCCCTTCCTCCCCGCGATCTTAATGTAAAAAAGCATGCGCATAACTTAAAGCAGATTATAGCAAATAATGAAATAAATAATACACTTGGATGACTATTTATACGTTACAAATATATAAAAAGACCAACTCCAGGTTTCTAGTTTCAAGTCTCAAGTGCCACTCTATGGAAACATATCCTTTTCTAATGTTTCTCTCATGCACAATCTATTTCTTCTTCAACGCTTCAAATCTCCTCGCCAACTCGTCAAAATCAGGTAAATCATCTTTGGTGTTACTCTCCTTCTTCTTGCTCACGGTATCCTCCTCTGCTTTCTTTGTTTCAATTTCTACATCATTTTTGTGTTCTTCGTAAGGAGGTGGTGTTGCGTTAGAATCATCAGGAAAAAGATTTGATAATGACTTGTCAATGGAATTGGAATCAGGGCGTTTGGACGGTGTCTCTGGAAGAGATACGGAAGGTTTAGGCGTAGAGTCAAGCTACATTTGATATCAACGAAGAGGATATCAGAAGAAGAACGCCCAAGAATAAACTTTTTACATTTGAAACATTGATGAATCAATTATAAGAATGATTCATACCGGTTTCGAGGTAGAAGAACCATTTGATTTGAGGCTGTCCATGAAAAAGGCTTGGAGATCTGGAAGTGCTGTATATGTTTCTGACTCGGTATTTCCGTTGGATGAGTTATTTCCCCCAATTAACAGATCATACTTATCGTTACATAATTATATACAATCGGTTTGTTAGCAAGCGTATACGATTATGATGATGTGGATTATACTAAAAACGACATACCGTAATAAGTGATTCAGATTCGATATTAAGCACCCAGTTGACATTGTAAGATTTCGCAATCTCTTCTAGATATCTGTTTACGAGATACGAATCCGGAGCTTTGGCCTCCAATTTTACTACCACCTGTAAGATATACAATAGTCATAAAAATATCCATTTCATTTGTACCATTACCGAACTACCAAAAGTTCAATTGAAATCATACCCTTTCGTTCACGTGCAATTTATGTTGGGTGATATTGTCAAGGAATTCTTTACCAAATCGAGTAATTAGTTGTTCTCGAACCTAATTACAAAGACGTTAGAAATGTTTCCCGAATACCTCACTCACAACAGTTTGACTTACACGTTGTAATTCAACAATCTCCATTCTCGGTGCGCCGTATATCAAGGTGCTAACAGCTTCAATTATAGCTGGATCACAGGTACGACTGTAACGTTAATGTAGTATTCTGTCAGATAATAGAGTTGCCCGCATTCTGTACTTGCGATTTACCTGTTCTGATCGATCAACCCGAAGCGAGCCAAAAGAAGTTCGCAATAAAGCTCGAGAAGCTCCATCGCTTCGATGTAAAGATCTTCTCGAATTATACCCTCAACCTAATCCATAAAATATAGAAAACCTTGGCCTTCGAATACAGTCATGTTATAGTGCGTTTCACATTCTCTTTGTATTTTTTCGAACATACCCGAATCCTAGCGCTCTCCTCTTTTCCATTCTCCAATAGAGTCGCTATTTCCCTCCTCGCATGCTTATTAATGCTGTTCTTTTTCTGTTGTGATAACTTGAGTCTGTTAATGGTCAATTTCAATTGAACCTTGAGGCGGTTTGAGTTATAAGAATACTGCGGCATTGTGGAAAAGATCTAGTAGTAAGTAATTTTTTGGATGTTTGCTGAAGATCTACTTATCAAGTGACATGCAGATCGCATTTTTTAATAAGCTATAGAGATGCCTACAACTTGTCTGTTATTTGTTTGCGGACGCGAGCGTTTGTCTCTGCTGCTTTAGCAGAAAGCAAGTTCTGTTAGCTCTACTACATATAAATAATTGCGTTTAAAAATCTACAGGATCTTACCTCAGTCTCGTCTGTTAAAGGAATGTTGACCTGGCAACCTCAAGGTTCCCGACCTTCATCCCAGTTGCTTAAACCTGTTAATTGTACTGTCTTGAAAACACGAATCCACAGCTTCTTAACAATTTACTAAGTTTGACTATTACCACAAATTGCAAATGTATTGCTGATGATCAAAAAAGCTACTATGATTCTTGCTCGTTGACCAAAATGGTTTATTTATTTATAAAACAAGAGAATTTTTTATAAATAAATAATTATAGAGTCGTGTTATGACTTAAACAAAGAAGAGTCCGCTAAATTTAAACACTCCATTCTCTTTGACCGCCGGAAACTTCTTGACTCTGAACGAGTTGCCTTTGCCATAATTTTTTGAACGAGGCCGACGTCATTTTTAAACACCCCCCCGAAAAAGCCAATCTAATTCGCGGAAGTGGTTTAGGTGTAACTGGTAATGTACAAAAAAAAGTAATGCTTGGAATTAAATGTACACAAATTGACCAAAAATTTGAAGTAATTCTATCCTGTAAATTATTTCCAGATTGTTTATTCGATTGCTATGAATAAATTAATTGGAAGACTGGGATTTATTGTGATTCAAAGTATGGAAACTTCAAAACGCCAAAATTTAGCCGAACAGAACCAATGATGGTTGAGTAGTGAGAAATTTGACCAGCGCAGACTATAATTCGATTTTTATACTCAACAAAACAATAACGTAAGCCTGTTTAAAAAAATAAAGGAAAGCATATTTCAAATTGACTTTTTGTTAATATAATTTACATCTTTTTGGCTTTTAAATAAGTTATTATTTGTGTTATTTGCTATAACAAACATTTTTGTAATTACGTTTTTTTTGTAACGCACTCACTGTATACAGATATGGTATAATAGTTACTTTGATTGTTTTATATTTTCATTTTTTATTTATTTGCTAAAAAAGTCTGCTTGAACATGTAAATAAACTGTAAGACATATCTACAGTAACCACTCCCGCCAGACGTCTTTATTACAAGAAATTTGTTGAGTGCCGACTTTTGCCGTTCCGTTGGTATGCTGCGTATTATGGGGGGTGGGGGAAAGGTTTCTTTGTATTGTCGTTTGTGTTTTAGCATGTGTTCGCGCTTTGGGGTCATTGCACTAGGAAGTGGTACATGCACAATAAAAAGAAGTGGCAAGCCGCGTCCGGGTATTTATTTATATATGTAAGTAAGCGTATTTCCGTCCACAACAATCACTGAACACACTATATATGTGCGAGTTTGCAACAACCGATCAATAATAACGTATCGATATACACATGTTACAACGTATTGCGATATTGTCCTGATTGTTTCCGAAAAGGAGAATAATTAGTATTAGTGTAACATTTTAGAATACACGTAAACAACTAAACTGGTCACGGTGATATCGATAACATAGCGCGTACTTTCTTGGTATATACATAGACAGCGCGTAGCATTAACAACGTGAGTGTAATCTAGAAATTTTATGCATTTGAGCTCACTCGTTTTTCAAAAAGTAGTTGTCCAATTCTACACAGAACGAAAATTGTACATGTTGGTCTGTGAAGATTAAAAAAAAAAAGTCCGATGAGTGTAACAAACATCCATACGCCTCGTAGTCATTGCGTGATGAATTCGGGTATGTTAACTAGGCTATTTTCATTTTAAAGTATGTCAAATGTGTCTTTACTAACCTTTGTCAAATATTTGATCAACTGCCCTAGCGTGCAATCACGCGATCCATAATTATTGTCAATAGAAACTAGAAACCGGGCCATTATACAGCCAATTGTAGTAATATTATTCTGCTATTCAATGCCCGTTACATGTCAACCGTGATAACCCTTCTCTACTGTCATTACTGTGGCCCGTTAATATTACTTATTTCGATCCCTTTTTACTATTTAACAATTTACTTTTCAGGCGATTAGCTGACAGAATAGCGCAAATAACAACTCTTCTCAACGATGGACGATAATTACAGCAATATAAAGTTTTATTTGCTAGTCGCTAAAAGAAATAAATAGTAGTGAACCAGAAGAGACAACTTGGAAGAATGAGCTCGATGAGCTTATAATTTATATTACTATGAACAAAATTGACAAAGAATAAATAAATAGAAAACTGCAACGTATCAACAAGTGTGATTTCTAGAAATGTGTGTTTTGTTACAAAGTCTATGTGACTGTTTTATAGGAAATATGTGAACAAAAACCTGAATGTTTGTTTTTAATGGTTCGTAGCTACAATCACATCTAATACGCAACCGACAAGGCAGTTGTTATCACCACAACTTGTCTCTATTGCTTTGCTCAACTATTAGAACTGCCAGGAGTTATAAGTCTAATTACAATTCGATTCGGAATCTGCATACCACATCACTAGCCTGCAATTCACTCTATCAATCACATAATATTCCGTTTGTGAATGATACAATTAGATACTACAACAAGGGTAGTAAATGCAATGTATAGTAGTAACATTTTATAGCAAGTTGTTGGTAATACATTAGCCTTGTTTGTAAATCACCGATAGCAGAATTCAGTGTCATCGGTCTCTGTTTGTAAGATCTCAGAGTCCTTCTCTGCACGCGGAAGGTGTGCCCATAGTAGAATTCTTTGACCTAATAAACGTAATACAAAATATGTATTAATAATAGAGTAAAATATAAGATAACGCGGTGTTCAATAATAATGCTTCATAGACACGCTTAAATTTACTTTCTTGCGCCTTACCATCTGCATCCAGTCTCTCCTCGCTATTCACCCCATCTGTATGGAACATCCAAAAGTGTCCATTATTGCAAGCTTCCATGCATGTCTGACATGGCTGAGTTATATGATAACCAAGTACGTTCCCGCTAACAAAGAAAATAAACATGCGATTAGAAGAAGTTATGAACATCAACTTGGATTTCATATCTACCTTCTCACGCGACGATATTCCTACCCGAAATAGTTGGTCTACTAGATACTAATTCTACTCACCATGTAAGACACGCAACATCCCTAATCTTACAATGACAATTCTGCGTCATATAATCATCTCCTACCAACTGAACTCTGTTATTAGAGTAGGATTACAATACACGTCAGTAAAAGTAACATATTTTGTATCCTTAAGATCATTTAACGCAATACTCACGATAACGGGGGAACATCAGTCGAATACAGCTCAATCCGTATGTCTGCCAATAGCATTGCCTGTGGTGAAATAAGAAGCAAAACCATGAAATTAAAAAAATTTTCCATCACATGTATTACAACGCTCAAATTCACTATAATCCTCATTGTCCCCTTCCCCTTCCTCCGATCTTGGTTCACAAACTCACCTTCATTCCTCGAACACAGACTCCAGTTTCGCAATGTTTACAGCTCAGTTTACACACGGTTTTGCTCCTAAAATGATGATGCATGCTTGGAATGTCATCTTCTGTGAGGTATATATCTGGTTAAAGAGATAAAGTAAAGAGAATAATGGACGAGTTAAAAACAAGAAGAACATGCGTATTTAACAAGACACAAGACATAAGAGTTGCATACCAGATGTACCATTGGACGTGATATCATCGTTATTCTCATTCTCACCTTCTGTTCTACTCGAAACACTACCATTGTTACTACCAGATATACCACCACCACTCATTCCCACACCACCATGTCCACCATTATTCATAGCCCTTGAAAGGAACAGATTCCTTTCTCTCTGCGCTCTTACTCGATTATGATGAGCATATAATCGACGAGACCACCGGGTTGGAAGAGGTATTGTCGGCGCTGTCGGTGTTGATGTGGCTGATGTGGTTGATGTGGTTGATGTGGTTGATATGGTTGATGTGGTTGATGTGGTTGATGTGGTTGATGTGGTTGATGTGGTTGGTATTGTCGATGTTGTCGATGTCGCCGACGTTGGAGCTGTCGGAGCCGTCGGTGGTGATGACCTAGCTGATGTTGGTAGTGATGGCAGCGATGATATTGGTGGTAGTATCGGTGGTAGTATCGAGGGTGAATAAGAATACGCTTGAGAAGCCGCAAGAGGGCCATCACCATGCAATTGTGTATGCGTGTTTGTCTGTCCTTGTGCAGGTCGGGGATATATTGTAGATGCTGGTGATGATGATAGTGCTCGGTGCGATGCATATGCAACAGGCACCATTCCAGATCCTCTCGTAGATGATGGAAGCCCATACGATAATCCGCGAGAAGTGGTTGAAAGTGTTGGTGCGCTCGGGAGCGATTGTGCACTCTGCAAAGATGATATGTTTGATACGCTCGACGTATTTAGTATAGTTGGTCTGTTCGATATACTCCTCCGCGTGGTATGAGTAAGAGTAAACCCAAAAGTTTGTGACGTAGGTTGCATATTCGGGGATGGTGATAATGGTGCCATTTGATTGTTTAGTTTTGCTTTTTTTATTAACCCCCCCGTAATATACAAACTACAAATTACGAAATTAAATTTAGTAGACAAAAGGAGGAATGCTGGAACTCGGAGTTAGTTATAAAGAGTGGTTGGAGCAACTAACACGAAAAGTGAGAATATCAGTGTCGAAGGGGTGTAACAGATAAGATTCTTGGGTAGTGTCTGAGCCAATTCTATGGAATGGAGTATATGGAGAGGGTAAGTAATGTGGCTTGGGTGAATGCGAATGCCCGGGATTTGTATGCTAGTAGAGAGCCTGAAACGAAGAGAAAAGCTAGTCGCGCCTCGAGTTCTTGTTGTATGAGGCTGTATGCTATGCGATGTCTATGTCACGCGTGTAATGCTGTTTCGTTAACTTCTTACACTATTGTGTTAAAAAGTTAAAATGTTCTTTCAATATCCCGTGAATGTCCAAATTTAGATGCCAATCCCCAATCTAAAAATTTTTTTCTTTTCTTTTGTTCAGAAATAGAGATTTTGGGAATGTTGTAGGTGCGGAAGAAATAAACACGACAAAGAGTTAACCCAACCATATAGAAACTGACACCTATAAGATTGTTCTACCTATCTTGCCTATCTTGAAATATTACACACGTTGGTTGAATATAGTTTCTCGTGGGTAGAGCATATGCAGTCTGTACACAGTGATATGCGTGGGAGTGAATGTTGATAATCGTGCAGGAAACTATAAAACGCTCCGCGGACGTTATGTGGCGATTTGAGCGAAAAAATACTTATTTTATGTTGTGCTACGAATTTCTGGGCTTTTCATAAGGGAGCTTTGTCGGAAAATGCACAATTTATGTTGTTGGGTGTTGTGGATTCATTATATGCATGATGTATGCGCATATGACTAAACGAGTCTGTTGGGTAAGTGTGTATTGGTCATTTACGTGCGTTTGGGGAGAAGGGGATGAAAGAATATCTTCAGTTTCGGAAGCTTGATTAGTAGATAAACAAACGCCAGTAAAAGCATTACTATCACATATTACTGCTATTAATGAGTTGATAATCGATAACTTTCAAACAAAGATTATCAGCTCACGGAGAAGATGCACAAAACAGGACGGCGAGATGTGAACAAGTTGGGGGCACATTCATAGACATGAACTCGCTGCATTGGAAAATCCTGTTCTGCAAGCAGCATGTCGTTCAGAATGTGGGCTGTAAATGTTGCAAGTGTCAAAATGCACTACGGGTCGGCTATGACAGTGACAGAATAATAATAGAACGTTGTTACAACTATTCAATGCAAAACGATGGCATGTCGACGGTGTACAGTGTCAGAAGAAGAAAGAGTCGACTATGTATTCCTTGTTAATTAATACAATAAGTTCTCTACGAATTTGGTGATGCATCATTATTTAGACTTTCTTGGTTGGATATTTTTAGACAATCATTGTATTTCCTCAAAACAAAGCTTAATCAAACAACGTACACTCCCTCTTCATCAATTCCTTGTCTGGTTTCCCAGCAAAATTGCTCGCACAAGGTGTACTCTCAACCTGTCTCACCTAGTATTCTTGCTGATCCACTAAAGAACTGAAATTATATAACAAGACGGAAGATGAAGAGAAAAAAAACGTAGAAGAGGTGAAAATCTCTCTTCAAAAAACCGTTGAGTAATGATATGCATGAGAGCTAGACATAATATTTGATTAAGTTGTGTGAAATTCTTCGCTAGTTACGAATAATATTGTTTGACAAACACCAGTGTTTTTTAACTTTATTATTAATTAAGGGTTTTATAAGCTTTAAGTAAGAACTGTTATATATTCTAACAGAAGAATTAACTGATGACATTAATTGATTCCCTACTATTGTATTATAAATAATAGCTCGAATTCGTTTATTATCATCCTTCGTTACGAAAAAACCCCTTAAAAAATCAACCCCCAAGATAACCAATTTCACCTACCTATTACAACCCTTCCCTCCCAACTCTCTCGCCACCTCCTTATCACGCATACCATACCTACGTAGGTTAATTGACAAATATTTTCATATTTACTCAAAGAAGATTTCGTCTTATGACCGTTTACCATAAATAGAATCTTTGTTTCACGGAGCGAGGGAAGACAATATGTCGCGTCTGGATCATAGTTTTTAGAAAGTCGAGCTTTCCCTGCCTCCCCCTTCTTTCTCCTCCACCTTCGCCCATGATAATATAAAGATATTGAGAAAGTTTATGAATGGGTTCTGGCATGGTTGGATTTTATTATGAGCTGGAAAACTTTATTTTGTATCTATTCTTGACTCTAATATCTACTTAATTCATTCTTCTCACAACAAATTGTTATCCCCTTTCTTTTCCCTCTTTCACTTCTCCCTACCACAAAATGGGCAGCTTCTTATCCACACCACGGTCCGTACCCAGTTTCTCTATCTCACGTTGCTCACGCCAACAGTCTTCCAACCCTCGTGTTACCGCTAGTCAGTTTCCCACAGGACAAGCTTCGTGTGCGAGCGGAATGTGTCCACATGGTGCCCTTAAAATCCCATGCTCTGTACAATGTTCCTCGCTCTCCCTCCCGGCCTGTACTCTGCCACCAATTTCGCGACTCTCCTCTCTTCGCTCGTCCCTTCGTTCCTCTTCTCCATATGGCGCTTGTCCTGCTTGTTCAACACGGCTCACCTCTCCGGGGTGGTGCTCTCCTTGTGAATGTCTCTCCTTTACAAATTCATTTCCCCTCTGGCACACCGGGTCAGCGCTGATAACACGCTTAATTCGTCAGATTCAGCTTTCTGCAACTGGATGGGACGATTACGTTGATTGGATACCATGGGACTGTATACAACACGTGAAGTTTTACTCTGAAGGCGTTTATGGAAGATTATACAAGGGTTATATAACAAAAGAGCATGAAACGAGATGGATCAAATGGAGATTTGAAAACGAGATTGTTGAAGTCACGATCGTTGATGGTGGCTGGAAGATTGACAGTGATAATGAAACAACTGGAATTGGGATAGGCACAGACACGGTAGAGTATGTCGGACAGCCAATAAATGAATGGATTAATGAAGATAGGGGTACAGGTGTTTTAACCAGACCTCAAAATGCGTATAGGGAAAAATCCAGTCTCTCAGACGATGATTTTATGTACGATTCAGACATTGTTGAAAAATCCAGAACTATGTTTTTTGAAGGTGGCAGTGATGATGCAAATGCTGATCATCGTGATGACAACGAGAGATATGGTGATGATCGTGTAAAAGTAGAACACAATGATCAAAGCTCGATAGATGAATCTCTAGATGAATATATCGACCAGGCCGACGAGAGCGAGGATGATGGGGAGGTGAGTAAGGAGTTCCTGGGTAAGGTAAGGAAGCATTAATTTATTTCCGTTATTGCATGTTTATTTGTGGGACTGTATGGAGAGTCTACTTGGAAACAACGATAAAATTTTCTTTCTGAGTGCCTTTCCTCTTCTTTGGCAACATGATCTTTATTTCTCATGATCTCCTTATTTTAAGATCCGCCCCTACCTACATTGTACAGGTTATGATGGTCTGTTGACCGTATTTGGCGTCACCCGAGATCCCGTAACAAAACGCTATCTTCTCGTTCTTGAAACCGCCTACCTATCCCTAAGAACTTGTCTCTATGCCCCGAACGATGAGGAGATTAAAAAGTTTCGAAGGCGCTTAAGAGGGCGGGGAAAGAAGGGATGGACACGATGTAGATGAATCTTTACAAGACTCGAGACGAGGAAAGAACATTCTTGATATGAAAGGTTATGGTTGAGGATGAATGGAGCAGTGTATATAATTGAATTTGGCGAGTTGAGAACATGTGTAAATCTTATATTTCGTTGCCTATTTTCATAATCTAATTGTGTAAGATATTTTAATAAGATACGAGCCTAAATTTACGTAATCAACACAGCTAATAATGAATAAATTTACTTACTGTATATATTTCATGGGTCTCGCTTGCTTGCAATCATCAAAGACATTGTAAGTGCCTAAATAAAGACCTCGAAACCTCAAAGACATTGTAACCTTGTTATGCATATTTTATGTTTGAACGAATTTTTAGTAGAATATAGTGATCATACACACACGCACTCATACAATCCTCTCTGAAGCACTTTTCTTCTCCAATTCAATCATTTAAATCTAGGCGGAGAATATGGCAATCAGATGCTAATGATATATTACGTTTGGCTACCAAAACGAATAGGCCTTCTCCGACTTTTTTTTCTTCGCTCATCATATCAACGTGAGTATCAATTGACTATATGTTGCTAGTTTACGTATTTTCTCCATCACTATTATAATTATATTAGAACCTCCTAACGGATTATTATTGTTGTCACAATATGTGTGATGCATTTATTGTAGTCTAACAATACTAACGCATCGATAATACATGAGCTCTTTGAATTTTTGCAAAAGAAATAATAATATCACAAGCGTAATATTGTCATTCCAGTCAACGTAAACCTCAAAAAGAGAACAACAGTCAAGCAATTTTGCTGGTTATTAAATTACTAAAGTTTATTCGATTGAGGGATGAATTTAGCCGCTAGTGTCGTTTACTTAATAAATGAAGACGTTGGATTTTTTCAGAAGGATACTTCGCAATAACTAATCAATTATATAGTAGATTTTCGAAGAAAAATGTAAAATGTAGTAACGTTCACATTCCTATCGTTATACGGGAAGGAAGTGATTAAAGATTCTTTGAAACTATTGATAGAAACTTCATTATCTTTTCCCCTTATTAAGATTTCGTAATTAGCAAAATACGAGTAATTTTCTAACTCAAAAATAGTTAATTTTGGTTCTTTATTCTATTTCTTGTCGCCTGATTGGCTGCAGAAGTGTTTTCGGTAACACAGAATAAAAGAGCCAGCTTAAAAATGTCGTAATAGTAACGCGCGCGGAAGAGCCAGACGGATAAGTTTCAAAATTATTTAAAGGGCTTCACAGTGATATAAAGCTGAATTTTTGTCTTTGCAATTATTTATTAAAAAAATGGAGTAAGAAAATTTATTGCTTGTTATTAATATTAATCCTTATATTGATACCAAACCAATTATTCAATCGACCATTATTAGATCGGACCTTTATTGGGGCGGTAGACGTCAACAGAAATTTTAAGCTCTCTAAGACTCCAATGAATTGGCAGCCCGATAAAGGTGCCGAGAAAATATACAATATTGTGGCCTACCAGATGGTGTTTCCGCTATCACATTCAGAGACGTCGACAGTTCTCTCATAGTCAGCCAACTTAATCAATCTCTCGCGAGTCAAAAATGGGGGGTTTTCAGTAATAGTACCGAAGTTCTTCTTTCTATTAGGTCTGCACAAGATGAGAGAGAATTTGCGACCGTTGACGAAGTTGTTGAAGGCGCCTCAATTTTCACTTTACGGACTGTCATTCGAGCCAACAGAGAAGATATTATTTGTGGATTACTAGCCTTTGTTGATTTTTTCAATTTTTATTTATTTGTTATTAAATAAAGGCTTGTATTGTAAGTTTGTTATCAATTTATGATCACATATGTTATACTTCGTCCATAAATTCTGGCTAAGCTATTGTTAAAGTACGATTTCTGATTAAATTGACCTCAGTTTACTCGGGAACCATTATTTGAATCTGTTAGAACAAAGTTTTATTGTCTCCTTCACAATACAAATGTTTTTATAACGATAATCAGGAGCATAGTATAATGGAATTACGATAAATACAAACGATATTGAGTAATAAGACGCCATATCTAATATCGCGTATATATGTGTGCAATGATAATACGGTAAGTGGGACGCAAAATAACTATAGAGACTCTTACGTAGTTATTTATAATTTCTGCCCTTACACTTGCAGCGGGCCATTTTATCCCTTCTCCAATTCAATCATTTAAATCTAGGGGGAGAATATGACAATCAGTTTCTATTCACAGAGTGAACAGTTAAATATATATGCATACAAAAATACCTACGGAGGGCTAAAAATTCATCTGGTATCGCAAGATCAATTTGTTTCGAGTCTAATAAAGGCAAATAAATGTTAAATTTACGGTTCAATTTAAAGTTATTAAAATTCTTATCACATCTTCATACCCATAAAATCACAGCTATTTTTCGCTGCAGGCAAATTGGCAGAGTATAATATCCTACTCGAATATTTATTCTCTTTCTCAATGCGTGAGACAGGCATTGAGATCTCATTCTTATAAATGGTATTCCAGACATCCTGTTCATCTTGGCGTATGGGAATAAGTTTCTGCAAATATTCTTTAAGTTGTTCAGCATCTGGACGATTGTTTGGATCGGCATCACAACATTTCTTGGCGAGCATTTGATATGGTCCGGGAGCCGAATCAGGCATTTTTGGTCGCAATCCGTTACAAATTTCATACGTCAATTCATAGTCAAATGCCCTGTCTCTGAATGGTGGTTCGCCACTGGCAATCTGATGCATAAGAATGCCAAAAGCATATATATCCGATTTCTGGGTGAATTTACGTGTATGAAAAACTTCTGGCGCAATATATGGCAAAACACCTTGAATTGAATCTGACTCGGATGAATGCACCGAGTGAGAGAGTCCAAGGTCACATATGTATGGGACGAAATTAGGATTGAGAAAAGTTGAAGTAGAGACATTATCTAAAAGTATATTTCCCCCATGGAGATCACAATGTATTGATCCTGTACTATGGATGACTTCTAAATTAAATGCAATTGTCTTCACAAGGTCAACTTTCATTTTCCATGTCAATCTGTTGATGTTTTGATCCAAATAAGATAAGAGATCGCCACCTTCCACGTACTGCATTACGATCAAATATTCCTTTGTTTTTGGCTCTTCTGTGATACCGTAAATTTGAAGAAATTCGTCATGACCACAATTGATATAATTTTTAGTCTACAAAATTAATTAATGGATAGTAATGGGAGACATTAGAATTGCTTTGCTAATAAAAGCCGATATAGTCTGATTGCTTACTTCAGAAATAAATAATTCAAACGATTCGTCAAACTTTTTCAGCCGCTTTAAAGCAACGACTTGGATTCGTTTATCATTAGAAAAAAAATCCTTCACTTTAGCAACGTAAACTGTTCCGTATCCACCAGATGCAATCTCCTTAATTTCATAAAAATGTTCATATTGTATCCATTTAAAGCTATTTGTAGTAGTAGGGTCTAAACTCGCAACTTGTACCATATTGTCTAAAATCGAATGCATATCATAGTAGAATACAAGATAGTATTCTCTTCTTAGTGGTTTCTGAGTAAGACCAATAATCCAGATATTGTCTGGAGTTAATATATTCGGATAGTATTCACATAGCTATCTCGAACAAAATGAGATATTGGTTATCATCATGTCAATACATTATTGTTAGTCTTAACAGCCATATGATTAATTTACCTGATAGAAATCAAACACTTGAGTATCCTGCCCATTGGTTATCTTCTTGAGTTTCACTTTTACCAACTTGTCCTCATTCCTTATCGATTTGGACCAATCTGCAGCATGCGAACATCCATGGCCCAACATTGGTCTCTCTTGAATATTTACTAGCTGGGCATATTCTATCCATTGCAGGTAACCATCATATATGTGCCGCATATTATGCCATGATGACATTATAAAGGAGTCTAGAGACTTGTTGCCAGTGGTCCAGTCAGGATGTCTCAATTCTTTACACCAGAGACAGAAGGCACTTATACTAGGATGTAAATAGTAAGTACATGACATGCATAGCTCATTTCCATATTTGCTTCTAACGAGAGCATATTTTTGCCATTGTGGATGATATGTGAACCCGCAGACAATCCAAACCTTTGTATCGAGTATATCTGGAAAATCATTACATAACTAATAGTCATCGTATGTTATAAGCCAATATTGACTAAACGGTTCACAGCATATTTTGCAAATGTAATTGAACAATTACCTTATTATAGAATGAATCATCTGCTAAATCTGAAGTTTCAAGTGGAATAAAGTCATTGTAATAGCAAAGAGGCGTGCGTCTAAAACGTGCCACTGAATACCGTCGTGGGTCGCCCTTATTGGTATTTACGAATTCAAACGATGATTTAAGACCGAGCCAACTAAATGGTAACCACAACAAGGGAGAATCATTCGCTGTCTTTGATTGTCTTTGGGTCTCCCTGATAAATTCATCGAGTTTCTCGTTGCCGCTAGACCATCCGTTCGATAATTCCTTATGGCCACAAATGCACCATACAGGGCTGCATCTAAGTATTCCGCATGCAGAGCAGAATCCCATTGCTGAAAACATTTGCTGGAGTCCTTTGTACGCGACTAGGTAGTAATTATCTTCGTAAAAAGTGAAACCCTTCATCGCCATGGTGTTGCGCAGCGAAAGCAAGACGGAATATCGTTTAAATTGTTTGATATTAGGCGCATTTCTATATTTATGCGTTGGGAGTGAATATACCCTTGCAACTTCATCTATAAATTCGTGTTTGCATTTGTCTCTAGTTCCAATGAACAATAGCACCACCGCCGTTTGTTCATTATACATGGCATAACGGATTTTTTTGCCGGTAAAATGTTGAATTGGCTCTATCTCAGTAAAATCCGAGGAAGGTATCCACTCTAGGTTTCCATCCGATAATATCTCCCCATTATTAAGAGTTTTTGAGGATTCAATCAGCTGGTCGATTGCCGGACAACCCGAAACATTCTCACTGGATTGTACTAATAACTTGGAAGTTGATGCCATTCTTTAAAAATGTCAACACGAGAAATCGGCCTGTTGCACAAAACATATCAAAATGTTAATGATGGTTAAGCTCCAATCCTCTTGTTATCTAAGTTATCCGCTGCAAGTCCAATTTTCTCCATAATAACAATACACATACCAATGTAACGTGGTCTTTTGGGATCTCTTCAGAAATTTCCGATTCCGCACGGTTGTCAAGAAAATTGCGCAGTATGAATCGGCGCAGAATTAATGAGAATATATCCAAAATTCTTGACAACCACAGACTTGCTTAATCAGGCCAATAAAGAACACAAAACTCCAATATTCTTGACAAACGCAAACTGCCCCATCGAGCCATTTTCCTTGACAGTAGTGAAACGATAATTAGTTATAAATGCGAGTCGTAATCGATAGCTAAAAATCATCTTCAGAGATCAGAATCTTCAGATCAAATCATTCAGCAAGACGTTGCTATTAGGGTAGTTCTCTTTTATTCTAATAAAAATTTGATTTAATCATAAAACTTTATTATTTCGTTTATTCCCTGATAAAAGATCGTTGGTGAAGTGTAAACCGCTTTTCCCGCCGACGGTAAATAGAATTGATTCTTGATAATCTACTATGAAAGACCCATCTTCTTCCAGTGGGATACTCATCCGTGTGGTATTAACATACTCCCTCGCAATTTTAACAGCTTCAGCGAGAGGTTTGATACGAAGGTAGACATCATACCACAACACAGGGTCAAGGCATATCTTAAACTCCGCACGATCTTCTAAAAATTTGATTTCTAAACGAAACACCTGTGTTAACTTTGGTTGTGCATTAACAGTAGTTAAAAGGCACGCAGATGATCTCGCAAGCTCCTCTGGGACGAGAGGCGTAAACAGTGTGAAATAGGGTTTATTGGAATAGCTGGTCCTACTATTGTATCATCCATTAAAACGATATTATTATGAAAGGAAATAATTTAATAATGATAGTGGAACTTTCTGTCAGTATCCATAAAGAAAGAAGCTTTGCTGCGTATGATAAATAAGCCATCCACGTGATTCAAAAAAGAAATAATTCGAGATGCTTGATATCGCAATATGCCTCTTTGACATGCTATCAAAAACTGTATGGATATTCCCTCAACAAATCAGTTGAGAACTTCTGGAAATGGCAACTGGATTATGAGTGGTGCAAGAAATTCTGGAAAGAGGTATCAGAAGCCAGTGAAGACTGGAAGAAAGTTGACTGAAAGGATGCAAACCTTGATGTGGATAAATTCCCATTCACAGATAATCCCAACAACCAAATCAAATTCTCTTATGTATTGATGAAGCTCAATCCCTCATTGGTTCTGTGCAAGATGATGGCTGTACTCAATTTCAATTGTTTAGAAGAGCTACGAGACATATTGGGTGGAATGGCTTCTTCATCCTCTTTTTGGACACTTAGTAAAATTTCTAACTTTGCATCACCCTCATCAGCAGACCCATCTGCAAAAAAAGACAATCTAGGATTTGAATTATTATTATTCCACCCTTTTATTAGACTTACAACAATGGATATATTTGAAGGTAAAACAGGAACATCTGAAGAAGGTCAATTGTCCAATTGACAAGGCTTAGGCTAGGGAAACCATTAATTATAGCTATTTTGATGTCAAACAGACAAGCATCCTCAAGGATTATAGAAACTCAGATTGGTATTCTTCCAAGAGATAATAATGGAATTGGAAAGAAGAAAAAAGTAAAACTCACTAGTGAGTTCTTTGACTGGAGTATGGACTTGTGATGCTACGACATTTCACAGTTTTTTTGATTTCATTGTATTCAGCTTGGCTACACCATGCTGGCTTTGCGATTTTGAAACCGCAACGCACAATTCCCCATACTTCAGGTCTATATAAAGAAAAGGTTAATATAATACATATAACTAACCCTCAATATTGGCCATCAGATACCTCATGCAGTGTCCATTGATGTTTGCCACTGTTCTCAGAAGTTCTGCAACAACTGAGCCAGACTCGAGAGACCATTTTTCCCAATCTTTATACTCAAAGTTAGGTTCAGTATAATCACTTTCAGACTCTTCATCTGTTTCGTGGATAAACAGTTCTGGATCCACTGGTTGTCCTTTGTAATTGCCGAAGTAAGGTTCAATGGTCGCACAGACCTATCATGTATTAATACAACAAAGTTCAATTAGATTATCCCTCACTGGCACAGAGCTCCATGATCAAAAATAATTGATCTGTTGCAGTCTCAAGTCCTGGAGTCAGGATATACACTCCCGTCTCAAAAGTCACTGACCACCCCCTACATTTGTGATTGAATGAGAATACTGGCATAACAAGCAATGCAATTACCATGAAATTAATACTGAATTTAGCGCACCTTATAGGTATCATATGCACAAAATATTGCAATATGTTAGATAGTAAAATTACAAATTTACCTAGAGTCGACCTCTATTCAACGAAAAACGTTAAAATTAGGGTATGCGAATCAAATATTTAAAAAATCGTTAAAATCAATCTGCATATAATTTTACATACATTTACAGCCCCCTCCCATAAATGACTGAGTAACACAAAATTTCGTAAATTATATGTCGAATTCGCACGCATGTAACAAAAAACTTTACTAATGCAACTGTACTTTGTGCACTAATTGAACTTGCTCGCAATATCATTTTATATATGGGGCAGACTGCAACAAAATCAGACAAAGTGAACATTCTGTTATGTGACATAAATGTGACTGAAAGTTAACTAATTTGACTAATACTAATGACGTTTTAAAAAGTAATAGCAGTGCTCATTCATAATTTATGACTTGTTGATTTTAATTTTCACTTTATCATACCAGAAGGTGATGAATATAAACCATAACAGGATTAATATATAGGATTACCTCTATATTAATATATAAAAATATAAATATGAAACTAATTTACATCAAATCCACCATGGAACCCAAGAATTATAGCACTATTAGAAGTATTTTAAAGAAAGCTCAAGGAGAGAAAATTGCTCCATACGTTTTTAAGATCAATGTCACCCAAACACTCCAGCAATATCTAGATCAAGAAAAAATCACTTATGAAATTTATCAAGAGGAAAGGAAAATCATAACTAATAAACGAGCATTAAAACCAACACATGATGAACCAAGAAAGAAACGAAAACTTGAAGAAAGGTAAAGGGGTTAAGCAGTTTAACGTAATAGTAAAAGGCCTCCACTGATCAGACGACCTATAAACAAAGATCGTTCTTAGTTTACTGATATTTTTTTTTATTCCAAATAATACAGAAATTCAGAAAACGATGTAAAAGCGAATCTGAGAGAGATTACGTCAAGAAATTAGCTAGCGAATTTTGCATAAGTTCTACCTTGGATCATGTTAACGTCATGATAAAAAAGACTGCTTAAACGTATCCGTTGAGCATTGACACAATTAAATATTTCAATTTTTTCGTAAGCATAAATTTTATTATTTCGATTATTGAATGCGCGCTCTCGAAATATAAATAACGTAAAAGCACCAGAGTGATTGCATGGGAGGAAAATACTCGGACCCAAAGCCATTGATGAGTATAACCTATTCTTTGG
>CAJVPI010000556.1:0-26728 GCA_910592345.1 Paraglomus brasilianum
TGCTCATAAGCTTGTCTGGAGGAGGTGTGATGAAAAATATAAGCAGGACTGCTTAGCACCAACTGTAAAGAACTCAGCTGGGGGTAATGGTGTGGGGATGTTTTTATAAAGACAGAATAGGCCAATATAGCACAGATGGCTCCTCCTCCTCCTCACTCTCCTCCGTCGTCTCATCACCCACTCATACGTAAACTGATAACTATGTCACGATTTAAGCGAAGTGAGAAAAATCCGAGACATTCTTACATCTACAACAATAACAACAACCACCGACAACAACAACAACAACAACAGCAATGACATAGTGGATGGGAATATTAATGCTGCCAAGTATATACAAATATTAGACGAATATTTATTACCGTATCTACAAGAGCTTGCTTGGCATAGAAAAATATATTTTTCAAGGTGACAATGCCCCTTGCCACACAGCGAAGTCAACAGTTAAATGGAAAGAGTCAAAATTAATTAATTCGCTTGGCTTGAGTGGTCTTCCCAGAGTCCTGATCTTAATCCGATAGAACATTTGTGGGATGAATTAGAAAGGAGAGTTAGGAGAGATAAAGTAAAACCAAAAAATAAAGCGGAACTGTTCGCTGCGCTGGAGAGAGAGTGGGGTCAAATACATAATAATTTAGTGAATAGTATGCCTCGAAGAGTTAAAAGCTGTGTTGGATGCAAAAGGAGGGCCACACCTTATTAACTACATCATTAAAAAGAGCATTTCCTGGCAAGTCGAACGATGTACATTATATTAATTTTATTATGTGGATTTCTGAGTAACTGAAGATTTTCGACAATTTTGGCAGGGGGTGTATATTAATATGAAGAGTGTGTGTTAATGTCTTCTCAAACATTTCGGTGCGTTCGGGCCCTTGTAGAAAGACCGAGCCACTCCCCTATCGTTTTAATCGCCTCTCTTATTCCACTGCAAGTTGTTCTAACTTACTGCTTTTACTCACACGATATATTAAAACGGCTCACAATACATACACATCTCTGAGAGAATTTGTAACGGGAAGCCCAAGTTTTGCTAGCTTTTGATGTCGAAGCGCCTTCACAGATTTACACTATTGTTAACATTTAATAGAAACCTTGAGTATTTGAATTACTTTCGACTATTTTAGTCTGCCGAGTATATTGGAACGGCAGAGTGATGTATTGTATGGATAAGAGGGTCTATCAAATTTAATGAATATATACATATGGGAGAAAAGGAAAGGATAATATATTATTAAAATACCTAAGAAATCTCCTAGTGCATATCCTTCCTATTGTCTCTGATAGGCGTATATACCACTTTGTTCTCGGGATATGAAACCTAAGTAGTGCGACGCGTGCATTCCTAATGCACAAATAAAAGCGTTGTGATTAATAAGCAAATAATACGATAAATTTGCATATATTGATAATTTGTATCGTATCCCCCGGTCATTAGTACAGACGAGTACGAGCGTTCTGCTGACTCTTTCGATTCCCTAATATGTTGATATCAAGTATTGTGATCGATTTAAGTTGTATCAAACAAATAAACAACGAGCAAACTGGTAATGTTGATTGGTCGATCGAAAATCGACAAAGTTTAGTGTTATTACAAAGGATGCCGGAAATAAGGCACCCTATTTATTGATTCTCCCAAGTAATTCAATGCTTGTTAAACTAATAAATCAATATACAGTAAGATTCTCTCTTATCCCCCAGTCATTAGTACAGACGAGTGCGAGTGTTCTGCTGACTCTTTCGATTCCCTAATTTGCTGATATCAAGTATTGTGATCGATTTAAGTTGTACCAAATAAATAAACAATGAGCAAACTGGTAATGTTGATTGGTCGATCGAAAATTGGCGATCGACTTAGTGTTATTACAAAGGATGCCGGAAAGAAGGCACCCTGTTTATTGATTCTCCCAAGTAATTCAATGCTTGTTAAACTAATAAATCAATATACAGTAAGATTCTCTCTTTAGGTCGAAAATAGGTTATTAATGGCAGTTGCAGATGTAATAAGAGAAAAATGATTGTTAAAAGATAATAGGCAAAGCGTTGCAATTATCGATACACAAATAACAAAGTGTAGACAATACTATGTTAGCTAGCTATTCTTATTTATTTATTCGATGTTTCAAAGACCAAAGTTGGCATTGACACGATATATTTCAATTTGTCGTTAAGCAATGAACAGATTCACAAGGCCTCTGTTCTATCAATTAATTAAATTGATAATACAGTGACAAGCGTATAATAACAATACCATTATCTTTGTAAATAATACCCACCAAATACAGTAACATTACTAGTTACAATAGCAATTACAACATATTGTTATTGCAAATGGTTCATGTTATAAATGTCATGCAGTGTCTTTCAATTAATGGACTGGCGCAGCACATGAACATACGCCGAGAATCTAATGATTACCATCCCATCAAAGGTAAGCACGAGACCAATTGCGTACGCCGGGTGTTTTGTGCACAAAAATTGTGTCGGTTCATAATATTTCCTTTTGATATTGAAAAGATTCTAAGATTGCCTTTAGGCCTAACATGTTCTCCTGATACGTTTCTCAACGTACAGTTTTTGTCACAACAATAGTTTTCTACAAAATTACAACCATAGTCTAACTTTTATCAAAAAAAAAAAAAAAAAAAAACTTTCACGGCAATAATTACTAGTTTCGGGCGAGTTAGAGAAAAGACGAGTTGAACTGATTTGGGCAACAAATGTTATATGTACACAAGATAGTATTTCAATGTGGCGGCGTTTATTAATATTAATACGTGCTCGGCCAGAGATCATGACTTGACTTGGTGTACTGCAATATGCAAAATTTCGTCATGTGTAAAAAATGATTATCCCAAGCAATTCAATGCTTGATAAACTATAAATCAATATATAGTAAGGTTCTCTTGTTAGCTAGCTATTTTTATTTATTCATTCGACCAATTGGCATTGACGCCACTTGATACGATATATTTAGAACTCATTTAATTTATCCTTATTACTTCGTTAAGGACATGAGACAATGAACTGATTCACAAGACCGGCTATAATGCTATTTGTACTATGTTCTATCAATTAATTAAATTGATAATACAGTGACAAGCGTATAAATAACTTTCACGGCAATAATTACTAGTTTCGATATTACCTGTGCAAGTTAGAGAAAAGACGAGTTGAACTGATTCGTACATACAGTGCCGGTCGTCCAAACACACCTGCGGCTCTTCTCCTGACCTTTATAGAATTTAATGGCTCTGGGATTCTGTTTGCCCGGCAACCAAATGTTATATGTACATAATAATAAGACAGATTTCAATGTGGCGGCGTACGTGTCGGATGTGGCGTGTGTACCACAATATGCAAAATACATATAATAAATACAGTAGACCTGTTTAATAACAATGAAACTACACAATGATTGTTTCCAGCGGTGAGGATGAGGATGAGGGTGATCGGCCGCACTCTCAGAGTGTGATGCTTTATTTATTAAATTTAGTGAACAAGCTTGTTTCTATTTGAGCGGTGTAATATTTACTGGTCGAACAATAATTTCTCTCATGATTATAAATACACCCGTTTTTTGGATATCGCCCCCCAAACTCACGGATCCGTATTTCAAACTCCGTGTGAAAAAATATGCGTAAACAAGTCTTTGTTAGGGCTTTCAGCCTCTGTGTTATTACGGGCATTTTATCTGTTACCCCGTCGTAAGTATTAATGATCTGCATCTTGCGTTACTGTATACTGTCTCACACGCTATTTATCGATATTTAATAGATATGCATTCGATAAGCAATTGTCGGCCATTCCATCCCCGACCAGAACGTGGAGGTAAGCTCAACATTTAATGTAAAATTAACAACTGCCTTACGAAGACTATGCGTGTTCTCAATAACTTGAAGTTACAAACTAAAATATAGAAATATTTTAAGAAAGGCGCCTAAATTGGAATAGTCTGTTTGATCTGACTACCAAACTTGGCGTTGGTAATCTTGTAACTACCATGTATAAACAGACCATATCAGTTTGGCTAGCAAGTTATTGAGAAACAGTATGACAACTTAACGTTTCCGTATAGATACTGACGTTACCGCCATTGTGTTGTCTACAAACAGCCATATGCATGCATCACATTACAGAACAAGGTAATGAATTGTACTCCAATAAAGCAAATAGTTACTTACGTGGTATCTACATTATTACGTGTTAAATTTATTACTTACTAATAAATACACAACAGCATTCCTTCTTCTGGTCATCTTCCTTCCACCACTTGTTCAACTGGTTTTCGAATCAATACACCCATATCAATTGATCCCACTACATCTTTAACCAAGACGCCAATGTAAGTAAATGTAACACTATACTGATTTGAAATATTGCAAACAAATTCTTACAAGTCAATTTACATTTAATATACACAGACGTTCGTATACTAAGACGTTAACAATAACCGCAAGGTTGGTAAATTTATTTGAACAGTTGCACTTTAATGTACTAAACTACTGTTTGACGTCAATACACAATTATTTACTATATACTTACTAATAAATACACAACAGCTCTGGTCATGTTTCTCCCACTACCAGTTCAACTGATTTTCGAATCAATACACCCACGTCAATTGATTCCACTACATCTTTTACCAAGAAGCCAATGTAAGCAAATCTAAACACTATACGTCGTACTTATTTTAATGAATTTTTACAAGTGAGTTTCCTGCGAATTACAATTAATTTTATTTTTTACACACAGGCATTCGCATACTGAGACGATGACGGCAACGACAACGACAACGACAACGACAACCGCAGGGTTAGTAGATTTATTAAACAGTTGCACTAAACTACTGTTTTGACGTTAATTACATAAGCGTTAAGCAAAACCGCCTTCTACTTTATTTAGCTCTCTGGATGATCTCAGGAATATATATGGAATAGTCCTAATAATATTAGGAGGTCTAAATATCCTCGCACTATCAATTAAATTGATAGTCAAAATCCGATACATTTGGACAAATGCAAATCCTGCGCCGTAAAGAATCAGTGATTTGCATTCTCTTTTTTTTTCTTGGTTAGAGACATTTTACACAAATAATAAAGATAGATATTTACTATACGTTAAAAGAAATTTTATTTGATTGAAAAATACGTAGCTTAATAGCTCTCGATATGGTCTGTAATGCAACGGATTTTTTCAATGTTAATGTTAATAGCTACTCGATATATATGGCTGTAACTGTCCATATATGGTGTTAGTCGCAATTGAGAAACTATTCTTACATGTCCCAAATATTAGTGTTTTTTGTGCTTCCTCATTTTCTATACCTATTTGCCAGATCAGCATCTGGGTATTACTTCAGAATTTTGCACCCTTACAACGCTTTTTGATAGCATACCTAGACTATCTAGTGCTTATTTAAAAAGTTGTCAGCTTTAACGAATACGCGTAATTACATAACTGTAGCGCGAGAAGCAGGGTTGTTTTCTGTTAAGATTTTTTTTAATAGACGCTTGTTTTATGAATTTCAGAGTTTTAATATTTACAATTTGATATTGGTTGTTTATTTTTGTAGAGGCCATTAATTTCTCCACGCTGGCTATTTATGCGATACATTTGAAATTTTAAAAAGGGATCTTTTATATAGTATAATGTTCGTTTACGAATAACACAAAATTTTGAGCAATAATAAATTTGGGTTTGTGATGCTTTAGTTCATAATAACGATTGTATATAATTTGGCTAAGAACGTCAATACATTTATGTTACTCTATGTCATATACCATTTCATGTTGATAGTTCCTTATTCGGAACCCTGATTATTGTAACACGGCTGCATACAATACAATTGTTGTGGGAAGTCGAATTAGCGCAGCGCTATCTTGCAAGTTGGCAGATGTTGTGTCTGAGTTGGGGACCCGTCTCAGTTCAGTACCCAGTCACTCAATCCAGAGCTCAGTTGTCTTGGTCCAGAACCGAGACAGGTTTCCAACTGAGATACAACACACAACCAATTATGACATTACGACTTTCAAAACGGATTTATGTTTGCGATCGTTTGTTTTCAAAATTATAGAGTCACCTGGGAAATGATTAGCAAAAGATGACTCGATCACAAGAAATTTGTGAAAACGCGGATTGGTGTATATGAAAAGGTTTGCTTGTTCACCCGTTCACTTGCTTACATTGGTGTATGCACGTTTATATACTAGTTTTAAAGAAAAATATTGCCTTTTGTTAAGAGGGGGTTTCCCGATTGATTACAGTTATTTATGTGCGTGTTTGCTCTGGTGGAAGAGCGTTTACAAACGAGTTCAATGAAACAATATAATTTGTATTCAAAGAGACGGTTCAAAGTCTTAGTAACGACTGGGTTATATCGAGTGGGATCAATTTAACACGTGCATAAGTAGGTAGACCATATAAACGCACTTATATCACTCATCATTAATATAATTAAATGGAATCCATTCCAAATAAGCATCACTTGCAGAGTTTGTTTGTAATTGAGATTTCTTAATAACACATTTGGCACACTTTTCTGACAGAAATTTGTTTGTAAGATGGTTCAATACTTGCAGTTGAGATAGAAATTATTTACTGCACACTTTCAATGGTACCATGGGGGACATTACTTATATAATATTAATGATCAAAGGCGTACCAACTTCGCGAGGACATCTAAACGAGGCGCATCTTCGATGCTTAATTAATGCTTAAATCGTAAATAGTACGTTTGGATAGTGCTTTATTCCCTTCGATAGCAATTAACTCTTTGTAAAATTTATCAGTTCTTCCAGCACATCAAATATAGAATCGTTGGTTTCGCGTGTTAGAATTTTCCATTGTTTTTAGTAGACAAGTTTCAATAAATTTTTTCTCGACAACCACCGAATCAAATGTCAAACTTTTTATAATTCGTTGAAGGTTACTCAAGCTATAATATAGTTATTTACGAAGTCAAAATAATCAGAGATTGCTGAGATAATTACACTGTGTCAACCATTTTTGAATACCCCACGTATAAAGCAATTTAGTTTTTTATTAACAAACTGGACCATTCGCCTTTATTTTCTCCAGGGAAAGATTTTGCAAAAGTTATTGGTGTGCGAACTAGATAGCACTCTAATAAGTCATGGGAATTTCTTTTCTCCCATATACTCAGATGTCCACTTTCCTACGCCGGTTTATCTAAAGAAACTATGCCAGGTTTGAGCTTTTACATTGCGTTTTCCCCGAAGCCTTTGCCTAATGAATTTGTGTAGGTAAATACAGTCATTTATTTCCTTGAAAATTCGGATGGCGCGTGTTGTCTTACCAGACCCTCCTCCTCCATTAAGATACGATAATCGGCATCGTGTAATAGGATCGTGTGTGGTTGGTGCAACGTAGAGATCTTATTATGTTGTTCACCAATTTTTATGATAATAGGCTGTGTGACTTTGCTATTTGCAGATACTTTTGTGCTTTATTAATTGGACTTGTAAGCAAACCTTCCATTTTTGCTCCTTGTCGATTTACCCGTTCTCAATATAATTGAACTACGATTCTACAATATGCAGTTATTCACAAATGGTGTTATAATAACACAAATCTAATAACGATGCTTAAAACACTGTAATAATACGAAAAAGCCCTATCACTAAGCGTTTCCCACTGATCTAAACCACTCATGATTCAGTGCATCGTCACAATTTTGTAATTCTTGATTTTTCAAAAGTTTTGCTATCTTTCTAGCTTCGGTTGGTAGCTCAAACCTCATATCATCAAATAATCGCCCAACTAAATAAAGATCGCAACGTTTATCGTACCCGTTTGATGCACTTGGGGCCCAATTATCCAACAAAAATAAAGGCTTTTTCTCACAGCGTCCAGCATGCTCATAATCTGCTAATAACCATCGATTTTCATATGCTAGGATATTGTCCCACCGAATATCACGGTGTACTAAACCTTTATGAATGCAATAATGTTAAAACATAGGACGAGGAATTGCACAAATAACAAATAATTAGGCATACCTCTGCTATGAAGCTGGTTCAAGCCCTTGAGCACAGCTGTTATTGCAATGCGTAGTTCATTTTCATTTTTCGGTCGTCTATGATAGCACACTGGCGTAAGCACTACTGAATAATGAGTTCCAGTGTCAGATATTTTCCGCTTTTTCCCCAATTTCGGGCCTTCAATCGAGTATACGCAGAAGGGTGAACTATTAATGGTTTCATAGACTTCTTTCAAGGTATCGAAATCACTATATCTAGTATTTAAACGTTAATCACTGTCACAAAACAAAAGATAATTAGCATAGTAAAATAATATCTTACATATATTCGTCAAATTTACGTATTTCTTTCAACACAGTAGTATCTGATAACAATGTCACAACAGTATTGTTTTTTCTTCTCATTTCCTTATACATTGGCATAGCACTTCGCTCAGGTAGATAACTTTTAAGGGTAACTATTATTCGGAATAAATTTAATGACGAGACGAGAGTCTGCGTTTTATAAAAAAAAAAGATAATATATTATATGAATCAGAAACATACATTATTACATCACTGTATATAAGTAATACAGAATTATTAAATTTATCTTTAGAATCTTACCATAAATTCTCCTGGAAACCGTTGCAAATCGTAAACATCTGACACATCGATTTTGTTCATATCTTTCGTGATTGCAAAAAATTGGACAAGGTTTTCTGCTGCGGCATAAGAAAGAATATAAGGTACGCGACCATATGTTGCCCTGTTCCAGAATTCCATCTTATCTAGTAATTCTTGCTCAGCCTCCGCCTTATCAGAAGCAAATTGTTTCTCTTCAGCCTTAAAGATCAAGACGCCGTTTAACCATGCCACTACATCAGGTCGAGTATTCTTGACTGTTGCACCAGAGTTGTCTGTAACATTGCGATTAATAACAAACGAAAAGGGTAAATTCTAAAGTGTTGTTAGTTTTAAGCTTTCTCTAAATAAATGTAATGTATGATTTCTATATTTCTTACCTTGCTTAATTCACACCAAATATCGTGCACTAAATGATCATATCTACTCAATAATGCATTCTCTGAACCAGAACAATTTTGTTCTAAAGCAGCCTGGCACTTATATGATAGACTCCAGCCACTAGTTCTATTAGCATCCCCATCTATGAAATAGTCATCTACTCTGTCACCAATAATACCTTTCCAATTCTTGTAGCAAATACTCTCAATAGGTATCTTTGTGGCAAATGGTGTGGTAGCCAAGTCTTTTAAACTCATTGCTGATGGTAAAATCTGAAGTGGTATACTAAATGCTTCTCTTAAAGAAACACTAATATCTATCTTTCCAGGAATTACTGATAACCAAAGCAATTTGGGTGGGATATTAAAAAAAGTCAGCAAAATAGTTGCAATGAAAAAAGTAAGCAAAAAACACAAATTAGTCAACATCACAAGCAAGTAGCTAAGAATAAGATTGTGTCTATTACACATCTTTTGTACCTTGCTTACCATGCTTGACAAGTCCCTTGTTCTCCTTGAGCTTCTCAACAAGGTTTGTTACCATAATGGCTGATCCGCCTGGAACTTGCCATCTTTCAAGATCTTTTTTTGTCAGCTGGAGGAGGGCTGCACCAGCAACCTTGTTTCGTTTGACGATTTTGATCTCCTCATCGTCAAGAAAATAGTACTCCTTGTTGGCTTGAAGAAATTGGAGAACAGCAGTGGGGCTCCAACGTTTGATGTCACCAGGAAGGTGGCCAGGTATGGTAAGATCTGTGTTAGAGCTGGTTCCAGATGCCTACATGCAACAAAGAACACATTATGACAATACCTCGGTGAGTTTAGACTTTGGCTAGTAGTATATACCTTGATTTCCATGTGAACATCGTCAGACATCTTGGACACTGAAGTAGTCGCTTGTTGGCTTTTGCTTCGAGTTTCATAAGGATTGGCCGACGTATGAAGACGTTTTACCTTTTTTTTATTTTTATTTTTCTTAGTCATGTCTTGTGGTGTACGGGAACAGATTCTGTGCCCTGTGTCCTGTGCATGTGATATCCAACATTACCTTAAGTTCATAATTAATTCAAACGATTGACCAATTTTCCACAAAAGCTTAATCTTATCTACTGACTTAGCTTGCCGCTTCAACTAATAACTATATAATAATATTTTTTAGCATGATACATTGGCTTTAACTCTAACTGCTGGTTTTGTATTTGAAACTCTTTGTTTGCTTAAGTGAGTCTGAAACTCGCATAACGGCCCACTTAGTTATACAAGATTCATATAATTGAACAATTTATTTACTTATCGCTTTTACAACAAGATAAACACCGGGAGACGAGAAATGTCTCAGAAAAAACATCAAGATATTATACAAAAAAGCATCTACCAATGTTACGACAAAAAGGGAAGAGTGAAGCGTAGTTTCAGAAAAGATATAAATTAGATAAAGAAAAACTTTCATACATAACTATTAGCAACCGATCTTAATCGCTCAATAAATATTTCATATCAAATCTTGTTTTATTTCTGATTTCGTTCAAATAAAATACCATCAATAATATCACTCTCAATGAAAAACGAATGCGCTTTTCTAATGTGAATAAACCAATTGAACTTCTATCGAAGAAATGGTAACCGCTCGCTGGTAAGTAACATATAGACGCAATAGAATTCTTACAAATAGTCATCGTTGATTTCTGGGAAAGTTATGTCTGCCCCGCTTGGCGAAGCATCGACATCAAGCACGCGGCAAGGAATTTAATTGATAAACATCCGCCAGACCTTTGTAAAGTCAAGATCAAAATTACATGACTAACTTCCTCATCTCGCAAGTCGAATGCTATAAGATTCTACACATTCTATACAAGAATAAACGTCAACACGCGATCCGAACAGGAAGCTAGGAAACCTATCCATCATCTGCAATTGTAAACGCTGTAAAAGAATATGGCACTGACAGTCTCAGCCTCGGTTCAACTGTGCAGGAATTGATACAAAAAGAGGAAACAAATATGAAATAAAGTTCGGGGGAGCTATGGAAACGAATTTCGTTGGAAGCGATAATATAAAGTTCTTGGTATGATTTCGCAAGGGCGTGAAAATGTGCGACAATGGAAAGCAAAACATATTCATCCTATTTTAAACAAAAAGCTCGTAGTATTATTATTGTCAATAGTGTAATTTGCTCTTACTCTCGGAGTAAGATCGCGAATATCATTTAGGTGACACTGCCCAAGGGCTGTAATTCCTCACTCAAGCTTAATACTAATTGCTTGATAACCACGATCTATTTATAGTTATAACGAACTCTGGCTATTAATATAACGAATATTTAATTTAAAATACTTATATAACCTTTGTTATAAAAAAAACTTTGATTATAAGGAATTTCTGGTTATAAAGAAAATTTTGTCCAGCCCCGTAGAATCGTTATAACTAGATTGACTATGTACTAGGCTAAATATCTCTATTGCAGGGCTTTGTATTGATGATGGAAGTACTATATTCACAACGTTATAGCATATGGTGTGGTGCCGGGACATAAACTTCGAGATTGGCTCGTTGGTGGAATTAAGGAAGATGCCATTCGCCTTGACGTGGAATCAAGTGGGCAAACATTGTTAAGTACGTGTGGATTTTGATATAATATACTGTATTTGGGCTTTATATATAAGTGGATTTTTTGATGTTAAGTGAGATGGTGCTTGGTTTTATATAAGGGAAAGGTAGGGTTGTGTTTGTATAACTGCAAGTATGACGTTTTGTTATAATTAAGTATCTTCAAATTTATAGCGAATACGTGGGGGGACTGAAAAGTTTTGCGTGTGGCCCTCTAACTCGAGATTAACTAAAAATTGGAATAATCATAAGAACAACTGTTCGTGACGTCATGCTTCTTTACGATACGACATAAGGCAACGGAGTATCTTCATAACAACTTTCCCCCCACTTGCCATACAGTCCAGACTGTATTCCTTGTGATTTTTTCCTATTTCTTCACAAAAAAGAACTGAAGGGAAAAAGATTTGATAAGGTCGAACATTTGGCAAGGGCTGCTCAGGCAGTTGCTGACCCAAAAGCTGGTTATTATTATTTCAAGAGTTGGCAGAATCGTCTGCAACGTTGCATGGAATAAAGGTCCATGCGCAAAACTTTTCAGCCCCCCACGTACGAATAAATATTCCCAGATGAAAAAACCAAACTGCAACTGTTGAATACTGCTTAAAATATTGGCTAACATAATCAACGCTTCCATTTAATCAGTAGAAACTATACAGACATTTTATTACTATATATCAACACATGTATGTTTCTCATACCAATCCATTACTCGTTCGTTCCAATATCTTTAGTCCAATATCAATATCATAATTCATTTCATCACAAACGGAAATATATATATACGACAACACACAAGCTCTCTAATATACAACAAAACCACATATTAATATCTCTCTAAATATCAACAACACATACCCCTCATAATAATGCATATATACATGTAAACTGAGTCACCGAAAGCTCTATTATAGAACAACAAAAGTCTTCTAAATTTAGCGGAAAATGATATTTTCGCAATTCAGATGGGGATAATATCAATATTATTTTTGATGGATATATCACCCCACAGCCACCACGACACGACAGATATATTCGGCGCAGTAACAGGACTCAACAACAATACTCTCTCGGTAAACTAATATCAAGAATCACTAATTACCTTTCCCTCTCCATTAACACAATAGTTGTAAATATACAAACTACACGTTATAAACCCTACGAAATTATCCCTACTCCCAACTAATGCAATTGGTTGCGCGCTCTTGGGACTATCGTTACTAGTCCTTACTCAAGCAACGACACAACCGTAATACGTCAACGGTACCAGTTCCCAATTCAAACAAACAATTACTGTTTACCATCAGTCACATCGCCAGTACCTGCCCTGCAAGCAAGAACATCGAAAGCGAAAGTGACAATATGCGGTGAATTTGTCGTAATGGATGATGAAATTACATGTATTCGAATACGAATCACTAACAAATTCCATTGAGCCAACAACAAATATTCCTTCATCCACTATTTCTCCATCAAAACATCTCAGTTGACAAAGGAATAGTAAACACACCTTCGGATTCTACAAAACAAAAAGCCAATGAAATTACAACGCAACATTATCCAAATGACAACATAAATGAAAGTCAACCATCCGAGCTTACTACTAACAACAAACAGTCGACAAACTCAATAGTCAACTTCTACATTTAACATCCCTCCCAAAATATACCAAACGAAACCTTCGTAAAAAAGACACAAATAATTATCATTAATCAAGCTTATAATTATAAGTAGTCACAATACAAATTATACAATTAAACACCTTCTGCTCTTACAAAAAACTATACCACTTTATTACTTTAATACGTAATCTATATTATTAAACAAACAAAATAAAAAATCCTGCCACATATTTGTATATTATAACATTACGATACCAAATCCAAAAATATATCCGTCCGCCCTTAACTACATATACCGCTGACTGTATTCAAACAAACAATAAAAACCACAGTCAATACAGAGCGTCCATCCTAGTTATTCATAATTATTATAACTTAAATCTTACATTCCGGTAACTAAAAGTATTATTCAAAAGAACGAATTAGAATTGAAAAATAGAGAAAAAAGCTGTTGATTGAAATGTTATTACACCTCAAAACTTGGAATCATAAACATATATTTGTCTTGCAACCAACTGCCAACTTTTCCCTTATTGTGAAATTCTTTCGTTGACAGTAATCCGGCTACATATAATACAGTTGCTATGAGAGGCCGAATTGGCGCTATCCTGTGCCCTGGCACATAAATTGTACATTGACCAAGCCAAGCAATATAGAACCATGATAGTGACAAGCCCAACTATCACAAGCGCAATTTTCATCAACGGACTTAGGTTTGCGGTAGTTTGTAGTAGGTCTGATACCGCTGACGTCGGGTCGTTCAAAGTGCCTGAACTGTCCAATTTAATTCCCTTGTCGGGTGGAGTAGAGCTGCTTATTATACAATGAAATAATGATGTGAGTTGATTTAATTAGGCGTACAAATATAACTGTATCAAGCCAAAAACGATAGTTAATGACGATGTATACTGCTGGTTTGCACGCACGCAGCAACTCATATTCGTATTTAGCCTACCAAATAGATGATCCAAAACAATCTCCACCTGAAGTTTCAAGCGGCGCCGCATGGACGCCAATGAGATGGATAATAATTGGAAGGACTTTTGTTATTAAGCTACCAACGGATGACATTTTTGAGAGGCTTGAGGAGAATGTTATACTCAGGAAAAACCCATCTACATATAGCATTTTCCATTCCCCATCATAAATAACGAAAATACCCCTAAGTACTGCTCTATACGTGTCCTACATTTATCGCATTTTGTGCTCATGAGAGGGCCACTTATTACTCAATTACTATCTATACAGAGGCAGGAGACGTTGTCCAACCGCGGAATGCAGTCAGTCAGTAATTTAGATCGTTGAAGTTAGTCATATTTTGTGTGATTCAAATACAGTAATTACATTATGACTTACGAGCGTGTACTGAAGTCGAAAGTAACCATAGCATATTTTGAAGGAACCAAGAAGGTCCTTCCAGCAGTCGTGAACATATGACTTCCTCAAGAAAATTAATTGGATTTTGCACTTGAAACAAGGGGCGAAATGTAGGGGGTTAATGTAACAAACACTATCTATGAGGTCCGCATTTCACCGACAAGCAACTACCAAAAAAGGATAACTTCGAATAGTGTTGGTAAATATTTGTCGGTGAAATGTACTGTCGGTGAAATGACTACGAGTTGAGAATAGCTCCATGACACAGATGTAAATTTTTTCTTTGTTGTTATCTATGTATTGTGCTTTCTACAACTTGACTTCTGAAATGCGAGGCGGTTAAAAACGCTAAAACTCCGGTAGAGTAAGTCAAAAAGAAAAATACTCTCCTCAAACGTCCGAAACGAACAAAATACAGAGCATAAAGGCTACAAGATAATATAAGTGGCCATATCACATTATTAGAAACAACAGCTTCAAGGGATGAAAATTATCGATAGCATAGTCTAGCAACCAGTTGAAGCGTAGTTCTATTTTCCATCTGCTTCACCGTTTTTCAAAAGCAGACAGCCCAAACTCTTTGGTGGACATAACATGTTGAATCTCAAGAGAGGTCGGCAAGTTAAGATTTTTCGCAAAACTATTTAGTTTTAGTGAAGAGGGATTTGAAAACAAAAGCATATTTATATGCGTAGTCCCCTGAGAGTGAGTAGCACCAAATTATTATTTACTTCATTGTCATTGGTTTGATTCACTCCACCAACAGTCATTGGTTTGATTTACTGTCGGTGAAATGATTGTCTTTGCATGATTATGTAATAGTAAGCGTAGCGTTTCTTCATTTTTTTCGACAAGTTGGCCAACACTCCAGCCGGGGTCTTTGTTTAACGCACCATCGCCACTCGATTTTTGTTTTTTATAGATAACATGCATGCTAGTACATTTTAACGACAATAATGTATAGTTCTATATTGTCAGGGATAAAAAATTTTTTTCATCGTCAGATAAGTCGATTCTTTAAGACAAGTTAGTCTGCAGGAACATTTTACGATGTAAATATTCATAATAATGAATAATACAGTAAATGTTTAATTAAATATCTTTATCACATAATTCTCGATAAGTCGGCCCACACAAACCGCAATTGACTAGCAATCACATTTGAGCTTAATTCACTGTGTTCTTGAAATAATAAGTCTCTGCTGGCTACTTAAACAACACACTACATATTTTCAGCTCCTTCGTCTTTAACGTCCGTAGGAGTTGACATTTTACAATCGTTTCCTTTCCAATTTTTGTTATCTAATTAGACATCTAACCAAATTTGGGAAGGAGAAAAGAGAAATGAAAATATTGTCAAGTATCATACCCACTACCATAATACATCTCGTTATATATATTATTTGTATTCCACAATACTTCTATCAGTTGAGTAGCAATAATAGATGTTAACATTATATAGACTCAACCTTCGTTGTGTAATTATCCAGTTGCACATAATAAATAACGCTTGAGTACCAATATCGAAAGGTGTGTGCGTATGAACTGTGTGACTATTAATGCTTGCATTGTCTATACGCTTACTCATAAACCAATAGTGATTTAGCTTATTATTATTATTATGCAAGACATACAAAAAAACCCACAAACCAGCCAATCGTAAGTAATGAAAATGACAATTAGAAAACCTGTTCAAAAAGGGAGGCATTTATTTCATCGACAATCATTTCATCGACAGTACACTTCACCGACAGTCACTTCACATGACACATTGTTTATCGCACTTATCATTGGTTTTCGATAAAATTTATGTCGGCTGTCGGTGAAATGATTGTCGATGAAATGAACCGGACCCGTTCAAAAATACTCTTAGGCGAACGTTCAAAAGTTACAATAGTCACTATGATATTTTGATATACTTTTTATTCGCTAGCTAAAAATGATACGAGACGGATGTTACTGGAAAACAATCAAAGAGTGTATACAAAAAAGTAGTTCTAAGTAAAGTCAACGTACAGTTGAGTAATAAGTGTCGGTACGTAATGAAGTACAAATGGTAAAGATTTGGGTTTGCTTAAGGTCCAAGAACTGCAACAAACAGTGAGCACTCTCACCTCAATCTTAGAATCGCATACACAGATCAACTTATCTGTACTATAACTTATTGAAACATTGAACTATAGGCGCATTAGCCTTCTTTTTCTCTGGAATTTTGCAAGCTTCAATTACTTTCATATTTCTTGGATTGTACAGTTTCCAGACTTTTCAACGTACTGCACTGATAACTGCTATTTCGGTATTATGATATGCATCAATGTCTTCTTGGGGAAAACTCTTCAATTTCATCAGCTGATAAAATTCGATAATAGTGATGGTATCAATTTACTGATCAATCTTTATCTTGACTTCATGTTAGAGCGACGGACTTTACGACCAGGATATTGATAAATCAGCTGTACCTATTAAGCAAAATAACAATTTTTTTGTATATCTTAAAGCCAATTGGTTGTATTTTGTTGGTGTAAAGTTAAAGTTAAATAAAATTGATTGGTCCACTACATAGAACTACAACTTCATACAATAAATAGGTCTTATGTTTTACTCGGTACTATTTTCAGGGAGTGTATGACAACAACAATGACTGCTTACCAATTTACTATCATGCCACAGGAGCATTCAGGGAGTGTGCATTTAGGGAGTTATTATTCGTATTACACACATCATGCTGCACATAATCGGGAATTTACCTGCCAGGTCGTATAGGCTCAAATATTATCCCTTCATTGGACGCTCAGATGGCCTCTCCCCCATAAATAGAAATATCATGAACGTACGCGTGCGACATGGGCAGGTAAATTCCTGATAATACTGTATGCTGCACCACAAATTTTTCCCATAATAATACATTGATGTAGGGGTTAGGGGATGTAGCAGATGCAAGTTACCGTTACCCGACACATTTTGGCGTTTATGAAGTAGTTCGATGAAGTGGCGGTATTTATGATTTTTATAAGTACTGAAATGCGGCTTTGAAACAATAACAGGACTAAAACCCGTTATAAGAAACCTTCGATATAAGAAATATGGCCTGCCGTGATTACCGCTATTAGCAACACAACCTACCCTCCCAATAGTTTATACATAAGATTATAAAATCTTTATTCAAATACAATACAATTCTAGTTATTGTAATTACTGTAAGCTAACCCCCTTCATATGATCGAGGGGTGTTTATTCACGAGAGTATACGGTATAAGATTTTAATGGCTCGTTATAAGAGATTTCGATATAGGAGAGTATTTAGTCTGACCAGGTGACTTTCTTATAACGGGTTTTACTTGCATATCAAGTTATACTTGTACTTGTGCTAAAATTAAACCAATTATTAGTTTATTTATTATCGAAATCAGATACAACGTTAGTACTTGTGGCCGTGCTATTATTATTTGGATAAATACAAATCTCGTGCCGTAAAGCATAAGTGATTTGCGTTTTCTTTTTTTTCTTGGTTGGAGACATTTTACGTAAAGAATGCGCATTCTCAAATTTCACCCCTCATTGGCAAAAGCAGGTTAACATTGTGCGTCAAGTAATGAAGATAGATATTTACATGTTAAAAGAAATTTTATTTGATTGAAAAAATATGTAGCTTAGGGGCTCTCGATATAGTCTGTGATGCAACGGATTTTTTCAAATGTCAATTTTAATAGCCACTCGATATGTATGGTTGTAACGGTCCATATATGGGCTAGACATTGAGAGCATCACCCCTACCAACCTCCCAAATGGGACTACCAATAAACATATTGGTTTAGTACCATTTAAATACCCGAATAAGAAATTTAAGTACTTGTACTCCCCGAGTCATTTATAAAAATGTATAAACATGGCTATAGGCTAAACTGAAAACATTATGCAATGTACCTACGTTTCTCCATTTATACATATATGTCTTATTATTATGTCTACTTTTATTGAAAAAATTCGGTCAGTGTTGATAAGGTGGTTGGTTTGAAAACGCAATTCAAAGATTATCAAGTTTGACGAGATTTTGTATAACATTTAATACTTTTTGTATTGAGGCTCGATTATATGACTTAATGTAAAATAGGCGTCGTAATTGAGCTAAGCTTCACAAGTACAGTCAGGAGTTTTACCCAAAATGGAAATCGATTCTAGAAAAGTCTGCAGAAATCTCGAAATATGATTGGCTCTCGTACATTTTTCCTGTGCATTCTTTGTGGATTGTTCGCAATATTAGTGTGCTACTAAAAACTGTACAAACACATACCAGAAGACGTCTAGTTTTGTTAATCACAAATAATCCCTCACGCACAGCTCTTTTTGAAAAAGTAAATGAGAGCCAAAAACTCTAGATTTGCTATGTACATTGTTTACTAAGGTGAGAATGGTAAACTTGTTAACTAAGGACCAATATTTTAAAAACTTTTCCACAGTGTCTGCCTACCAGAAACCAAGAGCAAAAGACCTTCCATGTCTTTTTTCGGAGTTAGTCGAAAAGTACAATGAAGTTGGGTTGAGAACATGTGAAACGAAGGAGTCGCAAAAATGGCGTCATGCTAGTAATCAAGAAACGGCTAAGCGACTTACGCTTTATCATAATTATCTTCCCGAACTTTCAAACCTTCATTCCTCTTTAGGATCTTATTCAATTTGCGAGAAACACTATAACCAAATCATTGTTACTAATCAATTTTATCGACATCTTGTAGGCCTTGTTCAAGAATAAAAGATTGCGATTCGATACTAACGAAGAGTATGTAACCGATTACGTTGACCATTCTTCCCTGGCTGTTGAAGTTGACAAGACAAGAAAGCTTCTGGAGTCTAGTCAGCTGGAGAATCAACAGAAATTACGATTGATAGCAGACCTCACCAATCAACTGGCACAAAGTAGAAGATCAAAGAAATAAAATAGAAGAATTGAACGCACGGTTACGGAAGGCTTATGGTGATACTGCTGAGGTTCGCAATCTGTATGAGGAATAACAAACTTTTTATGGAACAATGGGCTTCTCGATATGATGATCAACATAAGCGCATACAAGAACTGAAAAGACTGTTAGATGGAAGGCTTGCTGACGAACAAGATCGTGTAACGTTGGTAACGGAGATTGTTAAAATGGAACGACGTAATGTATATAATGATATAACGAGTTTAATGAAAAATCAAAATCAATTTGATTTAAATAATCTTTTAGAGTATTCTCCTTCAAAATGGCTTTCTGAGCGAAATCCAGTCATTGCAAAGTTTATACAGGTCCTTGCCCATAATGAAGACGAAGATCGGTGTGAAGAGAAAAGCTTTTTAAGTGCGCAGTAGCAGTTGATGCTATATACGGATCAAGGCACTTAAAATGTGTATCTGCTAAAGAAACTTTATTAGGTTTTTGGCAACCGATTCCAATAATGCGTGAAGAAGCGGATCATCAGAAAACTGAAAGTTTATTAACGAAATCGCAAATCTTATCATTATCTATTATCAACTCTTTAACCCTTCTTTAAGTGATTCAGAACGATTGCGTTTTCGAGGCTTATCGAACAAATCCCGCGACTTAGTGAATAGTCTTCAGGAAATTCGAAATATATTATCTGAAAATAGTATTAGTACTAATACTAATATATAATAAAAAAATATATTTTATATTATCAACACGTGACTTTCAGATTTTCCATAGTGTTCTGTCTAATGCTAGAAATTTCTAGAATTGGTTTCTTCTCATAAAAGGTGCGATCTGCATTGCTAAAACTCCTGACTGAAGTACATTAGCCGTAAGCAGAGAATCGCGTTTTGAATGTTAGCTAAGCTATAGTATTTTATGGCATATTGTATGTCAGATCGGAATTTTAGTATGACGTATGAATATAGTTTGCCATTCTACTTTGGTCTTGTCTTATCACTGTGTCAAGTTTTTGGACATATTGATACTACGGTACTTACCTAACTGTACAGACACATCCATTGATGAGTGTTTGGTTACATATTAGCCATGATTTTAAATGTAATAGGTGACTTCTATATTAAAGGGCGTTCCGTATTCCAATAGTGTCTGCTCTATTGGAATTAATTTCATTATTAATTATCTCAAATACACTCATAGATTATTTTCTGTCAACTGAATTCTCTATACAATTTGTAGTGATACGCATATGTCAATAACATTAAATGAGTCCAGTTGTAAGTCAATTGCACCGCCCGTCTCCTAAATTTGCTATTACTGTAGTATTAACCATCCCGTTATGTATGTAAACGTACATGACCTTCTCAGTGTGCTATTCTGTTATACGAACAGATACGACGTACATCAAATTCAGGGACGTTTTGAGTCAAACAAATAATTTTGACTATCCGGTTACATGATCCCATTCAAGCCTGATACGTTATAATTTTACTAATTCTCTGTATTATTCCGACCCGACATACATTCTTTCTTCCTATCTACCGTTCTTTATGTTGTGAATACCACCAATGTTTGCCTTGATATTAAATCTTTAATTAGTCGTTCTTGTTATCTTAATATATATAGCAAATAAAAACAAACATTATTATTGTTTGAATTGTTATCCCAAAGTTTTGCTTTGAACTTCCTCCGTTGATTGTCCACAATACATGTCTAAAAACCATTGTTTATTCATATAAGAAAACTTTAATGAATCGAGAATACATAAACGGTCGATGGTAAGCATTACGTGTATAATTTAAAACAGGTTAGCGATTCCAATAATTAATATTTAACCATAACTATTATTAAAAAGAAAAATTAGGAATGGAAAATAGAGAAAGCTGTTGATTGAAGTATTGATATAGTTTGTCTTTTAGTTTTTCCGTCAGTGGAGAATTTACGCCAAAGTTGAAATCGATAGTACAAGTATTATTAGAATCGAAAAATAGAGAAAAAAGCTGTTGGTTGAAATGTCATTATACCTCAAAAGTTTGAAATCATAAACTCATATTTGTCTTATTGTGAAATTCTTTGGTTCACAGTAACTCGGCTGCATATAATGCAGTTGCTATGAGAAGTAGCAGTAGCGCTATCCTGTGGCCTGGCACATAAATTGTACATTGACCAAGCCAAGCAATATAGAACCATGATAGCGACAATCCCAACTATCACAAGCGCGACTTTCATAAACGGACTTTGGTTTGCGATAGTTTGTATCAGGTCTGATGCAGCGGCAGATGTCGGGTCGTCGTTCGAAGTGATTAAACTGTCCAATTTAATTTCCTTGTTGGGTGTTTTTTGTGAGCTGGTTATTATACAATGAAATAGATGTGAGTTGATTTGATAGGCGTACAAATATGAAGTAACGATAGTCAATGACGATGAATACTGTTGATTTGCACGCGCGTAGCACCTCATGTGTATTTAACCTACCAAATGAATAATTCTCCATAAAGACAGTCAGGCGACGTTTCAATAAAATAGACAATAGTTGGAAGGATTTTTTTTGTTAAGCTACCAACCGGTGACATTTTTTTTAGGAGAATGTTACAAGCGTATATATTAAGCTTTAACTTAGGAAAGCCGTCTATTTATCATTTACAGTAGTACTCATCATAGATGACAAACAAACCCCTCCAAGTACTGCTTGATGTAACGAACAATCCGCTGTTGGGTAACACTCCTGCCTCTGTATTGATAGTAATTGAGTAAGCATCCCTTTCGAGTCAGACAATAAGAACGAATGACAACAACGCGATAGTGGTAAATATATCTTAAAATTATAGTGTATGATATCAACAAGTTTGTGATTCAAATACAGCAATCACAACTTATGACTTACGAGAGTGTACAACTGTACAGTTTGAAGTATACTATAGTCTACTCACGCATATTTTAAGAAATAGTGCGTTAGGAAGACCTTCGTGAAACAGAACGCGAACCCATGACTTTCGGTATATCCTTTATGAGAGACAAGCAAAAGTGATTGATTATTACAAAATGCACACAGCCGAAAGGATTCATTTCGGAAATCGAGTGATTGGCAATATTCCGGATTTTGCATCTCCGAATTTAGGAAACAAGGCGTAATACGTAGGGGTAATATGTAAGGGGTAGTAATGTAACATACTATTACGAGTTGAGAATAACGAATGTACACTCGCTCGACTTCTGATCAATTAGTAAACCATATGAAAAAAAAAATAAAATTTTTTTTAAAACTCAATTGTCTATACGAACTATGTAGTCACCGTAATTTTTGTATCTGTTTGAAGCTACATTTGAAAGAAAAAAAAAGTTAAAATAATTACTGTGGAAGGGGTAGTGCATTATCTATGTTACGCATATGAACAACAATGTGTAACATTGATACCGTCGCTTTATCGAGATAATGGAACTTACATAGCACGTATAGGCAACAGAGATTCGAAAAAAAAAAAGACTTTCATATGACTAATTACTTCAATTTTGAAATGGACTTTTTTCTCACCTATATTTCTGAAATGTGCGCTATCGATAATTTCACCCCTGAAGCTGTTGTTTTTAATAATTGATATGGCCACTTATATTGATTTGGTACGTTCTTGTAGCCTTATGCTTTGCATTTTGTTCGTTTGGGACGTTTGAGGAGAATTTTTTTTACTCTACCGGAGTTTTAGCGTTTTTTAACCGCCCCGTAGTTTAGCAACCAGTTGAAGCGTAGTTCTATCTTTCCCACCTGCTTCGTCGTTTTTCAAAAGCAGACAGCCCAAACTCATTGGTGGACATAACATGTTGAATCTCAAGAGAGCAAAGCTCGAGTAATTTTCGAAGTCCTGACAGGCAGAGAGGATTCTTTTATAACTATAAGACTTATTACCTTTACCCCTTGTTACTGAGTAGCACCAATTATTCTAGTCCAGATTAGTCTATTTGTGTTAGTTATAATCAACGATGAAAGGATACAAAAAAAAAGTTGTCCCACACTTTTAACGTCGTACAGTATATCCTATATATAGTATTTAACACAATGCTGACCGGAATTAATGTTGGTCTTCACAATGAAGATTACTCCTTATATGTGACGTTAAAAGTGTGGGAAAACGTAACGTTGTGGGATTCTTGACTATAATGAGAAATAAAATGTCTGAGCTATTGGCATAAGCGATAATCGAATATTTATCCGCCGCTTTCACCGTGTTACTCGGCTTTTCCCGTTTATTATCACGGTTATTTATATTTAGGTTAATTTTTAGGTAAGCATGATTTTTTATTTATGACCAGTAATTTCTGGACGACTTTCTTAAAAAAATACGAACAGTACGTACGTATTATTACAGCCGGATTATTCAAGAGTTTGCAGATTACGGTAAAAGCGGCGGATAAATACTCGATTATGCATAAGCGTACAGTTCTTAAAAAGAATTTCGCAGATTTTTAATATTCCTGAAAAAAGGAACGAAAAGAATCTATATACAGTATATCGATAAAATAGTGATATATAAACCAATAAATAAAAAAACCGGCCCACTCGATTTTTGTAAAAAGTTCAACAAATACTGGTTAATAACGGATTATTTTTTGATCGTATGGTTGCAGCGCTCCATAAAAAACTTCGGATTATATCATGTTTAGTACATTTTAACGACAATAATGTATAGTTCTACTGTATACTGTCAGGGATAAAAAAAATTTTTCAATATCAGATGAGTCGATTCTTTAAGACAAGCTAGTCTGCAGAAACATTTTACGATGTAATAATAATAATAATAAATGTCACAGCTGATGCTGAAATCCGGCTTGAAACCATGATATTTCATTGGTTGACCAGATTCTATTCTTTAACTCCATTGGCTATTCAGCCGGATTTCAACATTAGCTGCAACAATAAATAATACAGTAAATGGTTTAATTAAATATCTTTTATCACGTAATTCTCAATAAGTCGGCCCACACAAATCAATACCGCAAAACTGACTAGCAATCACATTTGAGCTTAAATTCAAGAGCAAAAATAAAAAAGTTATCACTACGTTTTTGAATAATAAGTCTCTAAAACAAGCACACTACATATGTTTGGCTCCACATCCGTAGGAGTTGACATTTTACAATCGTTTCCTTTTTTGATGAGAAACAAGCCTGATCTTGTGTCCCAATTTTTGTCATCTAACTTAGGCATCTAACCAAATTTGGGAAGGAGAAAAGAGCGATGAAAATATTGTACTTCGCTTTCATGTCCCTATTTGCGATGTTTCAAATAATCAAGTATCATACCCACACTACCATAATACATCTCGCTATATACACTACCTGGACAAAAGTATCGGTCACCCTAACTTTATTAATTGCTCAAAAGTGTACATAATAATTAAGACTAAAATTTTTATATGTTATAGTCTAACTTGTTGTAAAACGCGCATATATTTTTTACCCGTTGATATTTATTTCTTCTGTAAGCAAAATAATAAACTGAATCAGTTAATTTTAATCTTCACTTTGAAAATGTCTGACTTAACTGAAGCTGAACGTGGCCAAATTATTGGGCTTTTTAAAAGTGGCGCTACAAAAACGAGCATATATAAGACGCTTGGCTTTCTTAGAACAACAATAACTCAAAATTTTCTCGAAAAAAAAAATGCCTCACAACCCAACCACGCAGTGGCCGCCCAAAACCTTTAAATTTTGAGCATAAGCAAGTATTGAAATGGCTTGTTAAGCAAAAAAACAAAAAATTAGCCGAACAACTCAAAAAACTGTATAATGAAAGAACCGGACTTGATGTTTCTACTAAAACTATTAGGAAAAATTTACATGAAATTAAATTTTTTCTCGCATCCCGACATCCAAACCTTTACTTACTGATCGGCAAAGAGAAAATCACCTAAACTGGTGCATTGAAAGAAAGGATTGGTCTATTCAAAATGGAAGTCCGTTATTTGGAGAAACCGTTCGATTTTGCCTAAAAATGTAAGGAAACTTGGGATAGCATTACAGGAAAAATGGAACCAAATTTCTAACAATGTTTTAATGAATTTAATTAAAAGTATGCCTAGAAGGGTCGAACCATGTATTGCAAGTAAGGACTGGCCAACAAAGTATTAGTCTTATATATAGATTTAGAAGAAGTTAGAATATAACATATAAAAATTTTAGTCCCAATTATTATGTACACTTTTGAGCAATTAATAAAGTTAGGGTGACCGATACTTTTGTCCAGGTAGTGTATATTATTTGTATTTTATGATACTTCTATCAGTTGAGTAGCAATAATATAATAGATGTTAACATTATATAGACTCGACATTCGTCGTGTAATGATCCAGTACAAGCAAAAGCGGTGCACATAATAAATAACGCTTGAGTACCAATATCGAAAGGTGTGTGCGTTGAACTGTTGTGACTATTAATGCTTGCATCATCTATACGCTTACTCATAACCAATAAGCGATTTAGCTTATTATTGTTATTATTTGTGAAATTGTTGCTGATGCAAGATATACAAGACCTTGAAAAAAAACCACAAAGCAGCCAATCGTAAGTAATGAAAATAACAATTAGAGAAACCCGTTCAAAAATACTCTTAGCGTTAGGCGGGCATTCAAAAGTTACAATAGTCACCTTTGTGCCACTATGATATTTTGATATACTTTTTATTCGTTAGCTAAAATGATACGAGACGGACGTTACTGAAAAATAATCAAAGAGTGTATACAAAAAAGTAAAGTCAACATACAGCTGAGTAATAACATTGTATTGTCGGTACGCAATAAAATACAAAAGGTAGAGATTTGGGTTTGTTTAGGGTCCAAGAACTGCAACAGTGAGCACTCTTGCCTCAATCTTAGAATTGCATGTCACATTTATATTATCAAACAATGAGACCCCGCATTTAGAGAACTGCACAGCTAGTTTTAACATCGGCTATCTAATATTACATACTGGACAGTTGAGAGGTGAAATAGTGAACATTCCATTATGTGACATAAATGAGAAGCTGATGTGGCTGAAAATTAACTAATTTGACTAATTGCATTTTGGCTGTGACTTGTGTTACATTTTTTAATTAATCTAATATTATTGTTCTGACCCAAATCGAAACTTGACCCAGTTCGGAACTGGGTCAACCCAATTCGGAACCGTCACATGGTGATGTCTATTTCGACGATGTCCCGT
>CAJVPI010000557.1:0-26647 GCA_910592345.1 Paraglomus brasilianum
GATAGTACGAGCTAAGCCTGGTAACATCCCCCGGTCGGCGAACACACCTACACGAAAAGATAAATCGCTCTCCCAAACCCCCCATTTAATTCCCGGCCGTAACAATATGACTTATAAAACATATATTAATATAGGATGCCTGTATATGGAAAACTATAATTATAATGGTTTGACTGGATTTGAAAAAGCAATGTGTTTCTTGGAGATAGGTTGCAAATGTGGTTGCTCGAAAATGATTTTGAGAGAGAAGTTTGCTGAATTATGTGATAGTGAGATGTTTCAAGCACTCTTTAGATCTGAACAAGATATATTTTAATAACTGCCAGCTGATATCTTAAAAAGAAAACATACTAATAAGAGAACTTTTTATTATTGAGATTGCAATACTATCAAATAATAAAATATGCATAAATACCATGGGGTACTATACACAGGGTGGTACTTTGATCAGATAGTGGTATTACACTAGGGGAGATACTTTAGTCCATGAAATACGGTATTTGGCAATTACTTGCTTAACAGTGACAAATGCAATATTTGACGAGTTTACAATTTATTTTCATATAAAATGTGATCCAACAGTTTCATGTAGAAAGCATGCATTCAAATCTGAGATCATTTATAGATTACATGATGAATTAATAGTAGAAGGAAACATAGTACTGGAAACCTACTACTACACTACTCTACTGAATCTGTGGGAAAATATAATTTCTGCAGAATGAATAATTTGGATTTATATGATTTATTAAACAAATAAAGCCCTGCCCTTCATTCTGTGTACCCTTGCTCAGCAACTTTTTGATATAATTCAATAGCATTTTGTTTATCTTTTTCTACTTATACTCCAGTTCCATAACTATAACAGAAATCCTTGTGAAGCTGCTCTTTGGTACCATTCAACTGCCTTTTGTTCATCCTTTCCTACTCCAACTCCATTTATATAACACTGACAAAGATTAAATTGTGCTGGAGCATATCCTTGTTCTGCTGCTTTTTGATACCATTCAAATGCTTTTTGTTCATCCTTTTCTACTCCAATTCCCATATTATAACACACAGCAATATTGCATTGTCCTTCATCATATCCTTGTTCAGCTGATTTTTGATACCATTCAAATGCTTTTTGTTCATTCTTTTCTACTCCAGTTCCATATTGATAACACCAACCAAGATTAGATTGTGCTTGAAAAACACCTTGTTCAGCTGCTTGTTGATACCATTCATATGCCTTTTGTTCATTCTTTTCTACCCCAGTGCCATTGTCATAACACTGACCAAGATTATGTTGTGCTGAAGCATAACCTTGTTCAGCTGCTCTTTGATACCATTCCACTGCCTTTTGGTTATCCTTTTTTACTCCAGTTCCATCCTCATAACACCAACCAAGACTATGTTGTGCTGAGGCATAACCTTGTTCAGCTGCTTGCTGATACCATTTAAATGCTTTCTTTTCATCTTTATCTACTCCATTCCCACTTTTATAACAATAAGCAAGATTACTTTGTGATGAAGCAAGACCTTGTTCAGCTGCTTGTTTATACCATTTAACTGCCTCTTGTTGGTTCTTTTCTACTCCAGATCCATAATCATAACACCAACCAAGATTATTTTGTGATTCAACATTACCTTGTTTGGCTGCTTTTTGATACCATTCAACTGCTTTTTGTTCATTTTTGTCTATGCCAATTCCTTTTTGATAACACACACCAAGATTATGTTGTGCTAAATCATAGCCTTGTATAGCCGCTTGTTGATACCATTCAACTGCCTTTTGTTCATCTTTCTCTACCCCAGTTCCATGCTGATAACACACACCAAGATTAGATTGTGAACTAGCATCACCTTGTTCAGCTGCTTTTTGAAACCATTCAACTGCCTTTTGTTCATTTTTGTCTACTCCGATTCCATCCTGATAACACCAACCAAGATTATATTGTGCTAAAGCAAAACCTTGTTCAGCTGCTTGTTGATACCATTCGAATGCCTTTTGTTCGTCCTTTTCTATTCCAATTCCAAATCTATAACACTGACCAAGACCATGTTGTGCATAAACATGGCCTTGTTCAGCTGCTTGTTGATACCATTCAACTGCCTTTTTTATATCTTTCTCTATCCCCAATCCTTTTTGATAAGACGTACCAAGATTATTTTGAGCATGAAGATGACCCTGTCTGGCTGCTTTTTGATACCATTCAAACGCTTTCCGTTCATCCTTGTCTACTCCAGTTCCACTGAAGTAAAGCCAACCAAGGCTAAATTGTGCCTCAGCACATCCTCGCTCTGCTGCTTGTTGATACTCTTCAACTGTGATCTGTCGTCTATCTTCTATTCCAATTCTATTAGCATGATACAAACTAAAGAGAAAGTTTAAGATGAAAGAAGCCATGTTGGTTGTAATTGTGAATAGAGTTAAGGTAGAGAGTTAAGGTAGAGAGTTAAGGTAGAGAGTTAAGGTAGAGAGAGTTAAAGTAGAGAGAGTTAAGGTAGAGAGAGTTAAGATAGAGAGTTTAAAGGTAGAACGCTATTACTAACGCGACGCGTTTTGTACGTTTAGTAATAGTAACGCTCGCACAATCAACCGATTCAACTACCGCAGATGTGACGTCATCTTGTACAACAATCGAAACACGTATAATCTCCCGTCTATACTTTTTAGTTAATATAGTGACGTGACCAGCTTAACTACTCACCTTGTGTCGATCGTAGACGCTAATCCCTCGACTATTCCCTTTCGATGGGATTAATTTGGAAGCTTATATATAGGTTGAGGTATACTTGTATCTACCTAAACGTACGTCTCATATTAAGTAAATAACAATCGTAATGCCACAAGAAGCGAATATTCCTAATCGATATAGGATTGATGGTTCACAACTATATCAAATATTTACCAGAGACCGAATCATAAATAATATATTTCAGAGTACAAAGACCTACTCATTTATTAGAAAGCTTAATTCTGTTGGAAAGTACATCTAATCGAACTGCTGCTTTCGCCTATTTTTAACTAGGTGTACTACTGCCCCGTACGACTGCTTCTGATAACAACTTTAGGACTGCCATCGTTATATCTATTGCGGATATTATAAACTTTATAGTAAGTTGGGAAATTCTCTTTTATTTTGATGTACCAGCACAGCTACATGTATTGCTCCTAGTATGCCCGATAGGCCAAAGGGTGAAAGAACAGCATATAGGGCAGCAAATGCGAGATAATTATCAAAAACAGGTATTTGTGTAGTCTCGTAGTTCAGCATAAAATCAATACATCAGGTTTATTATTTTTTAACATGTATCGGAAAATAAAATAATTGTATGCCAAAGCCTGATGCCATAACTTAATTTTTTTCAACAATTCACTATGTTCATTATTAGTATTAAGTTCTATGTTTATTCTTATGCTCATTAATTAAAAATGTGGTTAACCCATTTGAAATCGAAGTATAAGGTGAATTACACGAAAGCTATCATAATGCTTTGCGAGAGAATAGGCAGTTTCTATTTAAAAGTATGATACCATTTATATAAAGACAAGTGCAGTTATTCACTCAATAAACTCAAAGATTGGGTCATGCAGATTACGTTAGAAATTTTTGAAATACGTGTTCAGACGATGGATATTATAAAGATGAAAGAGGATTGTGTCTACTCCTTTATATACAGATTATTGTGATAATACAAGGTTAACGCTTTTTCCTTTTACAATAAACTATAGCGTTTGACCTGACGGATTATTTTAAATAGATATATACTGCATATATCCTATCATAGAGTCTTGTATTCGAATTTAGAATTCGCATAGCTCTTGTTGCTTGCACAGAGTAATATTTGAAGGAAAACCAGCAACTGGAATAGTGCGAACCGAACCAATTGAATTAAAACGGACCATTTCCTTCATAATTGACAACAGAGCCCACCTCATTATTACGCATGTTTGTTTCCATATCAATCTCAACAATTCCACATTTATCAATAGCATAATAAAAGCTCTTTCTTGGTGCAATCGGTGATTTGGTTATTTTAACTCTTTTCGCATTGTTTGTCGCGTCGCCTTGGCCTATTCCACTGACACCATTATCAAAACATTCAAGCGTCAACTGTGTCGTGATAGAATGCGCCCATCCACTGCCTAGTACTGAAGTCACATGGTACGAGTTATTTGTTTCTTCAAAGAAACCATTCGGATAGAAATATATGTGTTAGAATGTAGGCTACAGTTGCCTAATCTTAGCGCACGATGGGTGAAAGCATTCAGAAGTACAAGCAGTCACGTAAAATCTTTACCTCGTGTACATACTCTTTTCCGTACATTGCTACTGGTGCTTATCATATTAGGCCTGCTGTACCTTATCACTTGATTCGTTACGACTACGGCCATACGAAATGATTCGGCCAAAAATCTAGAATATAACAAATTCTTATCTTAGAACACCAAAATTGTACTTGCACACGTATCAACCCTCACAAAAAACAAGACAAATCCAAGCATCTTTTTCATACTTTAACATGGCAGATTCCCGTATTAACATGTCACTACGCCCCATCAAACTCGGACTGCTATATCGGTCTTTCATCTCGTTTGTCATATTATTGAATTCTTTCCTAACAATGTATCCAACCGAATCGAACAAAACGAGACGAATTTTATGCGTAATTATTAACTCCTGGAGTCCTTCTAAGCTGTAATAAATCAATGCGCGTTAACGGAAGAAATCAAAGAATAAGAAATAATCACTGAGCGCTATCCACCTTTGTAATACTTCTTGAGTTGATTTAGCATTCATTATATGAACATTTTGGGTCATTCTGAGTAGGTTCGATTTGCCTTCAGGTGTTAATGGGTTGAAATAATCAGGGAAACGATTGCTCGCTATTTCCACAAGTCTAAATGCAAAAAGTCGAACATCAAAAACTTGACATTAGCTCCATTCTCCATAACAATGCTCCTCACTTTTCGTGCTTTACGTAATTTCTCACCTGTCAACATCTAAAGTTCCCTCGGTATCGATAAAACAAACACTTCCACCCAAGCCCCCCTTTTCACACGGCATCGTGGCGATTACCGACATTGTCATGCAAAATTGCGTTTTGCCTGACCTTGAAGGCCCTACAATTTCGGTCACTGACGAAAAAGGTATCCCTCCATTAAGTGCAGCGTCCAGATGCGGAATACATGTTGTGAAGAATGGTGGAGTAAACGAGATTGAGGAAAGAAGGGAAAGGACCTAGAAATACTAGCGCGGGTATAAGGAAATCAAAGAGTAGGCACATAAAAATTATGTGCACGAGGCAAGACGAGAAGAAAATTTGTAAGTAATAATTAATACAGTAGCATGGCAAACACATAGGAACTTCAGCCAAACTGCTTTTTGAGTCGTCTTCCCCGTTAAAATAAAGTTCGTGTTATATAGACGGATGTCTCCATTTAGGGAGCCAACCCTAACCAGACTTTCGAGCCATAAGAGTATATTTACCGTAACACTCTTTGGCACAATCCATCTAGAGACTTTTCTCTTAATGTCCTCAACGACTTCACCATCCAAATCACAATTCTCTACCAGCTCAATTTTCGACTTTTCTAATAATTCCTTTGTTGTACGTATTCCTCCGTTCGGGTACAAGGCCAATTTCGCAAGTTGACCGGCAGTGAGAGCTAAATGTGGTGGCATGCGCGCAAGTCTGCGGTTCGAGGTCATAGTCGCCAGTAAATTAGTTAAGTAATAGAGACGAGAGAATTGACAGCTATAAGCACGCGTTTATGGTTACACGTATTTCACGTGATCAATTACTATCAAAGATGAAATTAATATTAATCAATTTGCAAGAGTAAGAGTCTTCTCCCTACATAAAATCACCTCTCGATAGTTCGAGATGGATCTGAATTCGTAATTCGAGTTCTTACCGCATGTTAGCACGTACTGTATTTCATGATAATGATTTTCGGATAACCAGACAATTTCTAGTTTTCATACATTAATTTGCGCGCCTTTCATGTTATAAAATTTGCATACAAACTATTCGATCGTTACTATTTAGATCAATTATCGTGTTTGCAAAGGGTAAATATCAGTAAAAAAAATATTACTGTTAATAAACTATCGGAAGATTACGAAGAGTGCCCGATTTGTGAGGTTAGGAAAAATCAAATCAATGACGAAAAAAGCAAGTCAGGATTTCGTGCTCTATATTTCACTAGAGGTAATTCTCGAACAAGTGGCCGGATCATGCACACACATTCGATCCCATCATTCATACACTCTACTCTTCTTAACCAACTCGGCCACTAGGGATCGCATCATCTTCCTTGTGAAAGAAGCAGGCGGAATATCATTTGGTGCGAGAATTAAATCAGTCAGCGGAGAGAATGCTTCCGGATTAATATTAAGAAGCCGCCGAGTCAAGTGGTCTGTTATTGCAACTACATATACACCGCAGTCTGCGTGGCAATAAGATTTGAATTAGTAAATAGGCTGGCGTCGTTACTGGGGATAAAAAGGTTACTGGGCCATGATTAAGAGTACCTGATCCTGTTTTACATCAAGAGATCGTTAATTTTAATCGAATACAAAACTTTTGCCTGTGCTTCGTATTAACATGCTTACCGTTTTCTTGCTGTGGAGTGTGCATCCCAATCACTTCATAATCTGATCGCAGACAACAACGTTCAGTAACAAAATTCAGCATACAATTAAAAGTCAATCTGGCCTCACCTTTGATTCCAATTCTCTTTGCTACTTTCTTTGCTGTCCTTCTAGCATATGACATGTTCATTGGTCCGGCAGAATCGTAATGGAGAAACTTATTGACCGACTTTGCATATACTAATAATGACCAGTGCGATCCTCCTCCCGCAAGTTCAGGATTGGTATTATTACTGTAACCGAAAGCGTACATTACATGAGTTTAGTAAGTTTCAAGAATAGAACATCGCTTTCTTTAAACCGTAAGCGTAAGGTGAACCTTATCAACAATGAACAGCTTGTAATACGAACTTGACGGGCGAGAATATGACATCCGATCCAGCTAGCTGAGCTGGTATAGCTGAGGATAGGTCTGATTCATCTGTCAACATGATGGAATGGTCGGTGACATTGTTAAACATCAAGGATAAGCATGTCCGATTATTGACTACCTGGTGCGATGGTAATTAGAAAGGTAATGGCTGGACGTAATAAGAATACCTGGAGAATGGATGAACCTCTAGTTGATAGAAGTTTCGTACGTTCTAAATATCTATAGATTATAAAGTGAAATTATCGAAAATTTACATTAATGTTACCAATGTCTGGATTAGCAAGGTAACTCTACTTAATACTTACTCCATATAGAACTCGATGCAAGTATCATTGAGCCATTGATCATCATAAAGAAAATGTACGTCCTGCAAAACGCAAAAAGCCAATTGTTTTACTCGTAATCTTACATAATGGCACACCGTTAGATGTCATTACGCACCTCTTCATAAAGCATGACATCATAATATTGCAGAATCATCTTTAATTCGGTCCCGGGCTTTTGAGTGCCGTCGAAAAATTCTAAATCACGAAGAACGTAACACACTTAATATTTCGGGGGTTCAAATTTGCAGTTTTGCCACGTTCTACAAATGTGGATGATTTTTCAGCATCTATAAATTTCCTGTGCGGTTTATATTCTCACGTGTTAGTTTTCCTTTTATATTTAGGCGGTCGAATAAAACGAATGCTCGCGGATCGCTACTACTACACAAAAGGGTCGTCCGAAATTTTTAAAAAACTTTCTATTCTCCTTCATCTGTTCTATCATTCTTACAGATTAGTTCTCTCTATGCCCTCCAATATAAAAGCCATATGGCTTTGAAGCTAGGTAGCTTATACCATACAACATCCACCAGCATCATACAATTCGAATAATAAATCTCTTTCGGACTTGCGGCCGAATGGACGATTACAATCAAAAATATGGATCTCATAATTATTTATTTATACTGGCAAACAGACATTTTTGCAAAGATGACATAAACTATACACAAGTAACAAAAGACCGAGTAAAGAAATACCAACGAGAACACATTCAATAGCGTAGTTTTACTGTATTATAGAACCGCTATCGCCTCGCCGAAAAAAGAAAATATTAGATTCGAATTATTACCTGTTTTTCTATAAATCACCCGCAAGAATTTCTCTGTTTATAAAATGGCCTTTTTTTCCATGTATGCATCTCACTCGAATTGTTTATGACTGGAATAAAATAATATAGTAAGGCCAATTACACCTTAATATTGCTCAGACAGATAAGCAAAATGTTTCTCTTCAAAAATACTTTGCAGAGCATTGGAAAAGAGTTTTATTTCTGAAAACATTGGAACAATAGTAACAAACTAATTGCGTAAATAGTGCTAATGAAGAATAATGAAGCAATAAAAGAATGGTATAAGGAAAATGGAAACGTCTAAATAAAAATTATATTATAACTATTAATAAAGCTTGGAAACATCTATTTCCAAAAAAGGCTTTACGTTCTAACACTTCAACGCTTGTATTGACAACAAGTCCATTCTGGAGATAAAAACTATGCTACATCCGAATGCTTATACAAATTAGGAAACTACGATAAATTTGAGTCATACTCGTACAGTTTTATAACTAAATTAGTCGACGCGATTATCTTATAAGAAAAGTCTGTTATTAAAGTGTCTTGTATTAAGGCGTTGGGCTGCGCTATTTATGTGTCAATAGTGTGTTTAATTGTTTATATTAAATAAAAGACTACGATCAGTAGTGAAATAAATATAATTCATAAATTAAATTACAAAACGGCTGAGAAAAATTCGGGAATGTTTCTAATTGACGAATTAAAATAATATTAATATTGCCCTTCTTAATTATGCTCCTTCGATTAGAGAATTATATCAATTGTTGTTCTGGTATAGTTTTTTCTCTTGTTCGAAAGTTCTAGCGGCAGGACTATTGCTGAAAAAGTCGTTTCTTTTAGACAGGATTAAGTTAAGATTAAATTACTCTGTAATATGTAAGAGAGTGCTTAATAATAGGTTAGTAACCGCGGGTAGTAAATGTGTATTCCAGCGATAGAAATACTGTACATACGTAGCCGCCTTCGACATTAGCTGATGTCTTAATTGAAGCGAGCATGTTAGCAAGACCGTATTAGCGCTAAATTGAGAATATCTCCCGGTCACTAATTGAACACAACTCTCTTCCCAGGCGACCGTACATGGCAATTGCTGGTCATAATATTTATTATGTAAAAACGCGGTTTTCCGATTTCAAAGACAAAGACCTTTCCAGGCTGCAAAAAATACAAAGGATGAGCACACCAAAAAAATCAATAATAAGTTTATTTTATTATAATATAAGCTTATAGCTGTTACGTTTCTAATTCTTTCGTAATCATCAGAATTAGAAGGAAGGGACAATACTCCTTGCACCGATGGCTGTTAGACTACGTGTATTTTCTTTTATTTGTCGATTCTTGCTTGGTTTATCATATCTTGCTGTTAATGATTGTTTATTTCTCGTTATCGTGGGTAAATTTTTTGTCTAGATGTTTCTGGAGAATTTTGATACCATTATTTTAAACACAGAGAAAGCACTTTTTCCTTCTTAAGCTTTCTTTCTGATTAGGCTGTAATTTTTGGTTTCTATGTAAATTAGCTTTACATGTGATTTTTTTATAGACAAAATTCCATTATGATAATATTGAGGTAAGCAAAAGAAAACTCCTAATCTTTTGTGGATGCTATGTGCACCAGTCTGTCTTTTTTGCAGCACGCTCCAAGTTGTAGTCACCTCGTTTTAGATGTATATATTAATGCCATCATTATCTCTCCTAATGCTATTTTAGATGCTAACATTTGGGGTGCTATCGTTGAGAGATGCTTAGCTTTTATTTTGAGTATCGATGAATGAGTAAAATGATGGTAATTGCAACGCCTGTTAAATAATAACACCATTAAGCGTACCGACCTCTTGAGTAATTTCAAGTCTCTATCTCTTTCTATTGTTTGTTTATTTGCTTGTTAATTGATACGTTTTGCTGTAATTCAAAGTGTTGCTACCTACGGGGTCTGTATAGAGGTTTAAAGATTTACAAGCCTTCCTGTAATCAAACAAAGACAAGCAGCTTCCATCCTTGAAGAACGTAATGATATAATCACTTTTTCACATGAATTTGTTTGCTTTAAAATTAGCTTTTCTATAACAACTAGACAAAGTTCCAAGGAAAAGCGAGAACATAACCAATAAAAGTATCAAGAAAACTGACCGTGCACTGGAAATAAATAGTGTGTTCGCGTTTTTCTCCAAAGAATAAGGACCCAATGTAAGTTAGTCTGTAGTACAAGTACTGTATATTGTAAGGGCCTCATCTACTTCTGCCACATGTGATTTATACTTTACTTGTCATTATTAAGCTTATTTTGCACGTTGATTAGTCATTTGTTACCGATTAACGTCTTCGTGCTAAGCCTCGACAATAAAACTACCTTAACTGTTCCACAATTAGACCCTATTCTGAATCCCTTGCATTAGTACAGTTAATTTAATATCAGATAAGCAAGGGAAAAAGGATTTAAACCAATTATGAATTGTTTTGATTATTCATCGTCATGCAGAGTAACTTTGGTGTTCTGTTTGTATTCTCTCTTCACAGCCGCATACGGCAGGGAAGACTGTGCATTAACAGCTGACAGCACGCGCACAGCACGGCACAGCACGGCACAGCGTGGCACAGTACGGCACACATGGGGTCGAGTGAATTTGTAAAACTTGTCAATTTCATACACATGTCGTGTTCAGGGTTTGAAATGTACGACCATCTACGCGTGTTGTGGCGTCGTAATAGTCAAGTAATCACATGGACAACCCTAGACACAAATGCATACATACATTATTATTATTATTACTAATACCGTTTGAAGTATCAATTACAGTGTATACGAAGCACTATAATAAACCATCATTTATTATTATCCCCCATTTAAACACAATATACTATTCTCAGCCACTTATTTTTCGCGGACATTGGTAAAAGTATCTATCCTCTCTACTCCTTGTCCGAAACCAATTACTCATTCTCTGGCAAAACGCCATTCATGAATTCCAAAACCGTGTCGACGAGTTCGGGAAACTCTCCACTGCCCGTAAAATGGCCACGATCTGTAAACTCGCGGTAGTGCGATTTAATTTGATTATGAACGTGCCTTTGTTCGGCGATTGGAACCGAGTAGTCATCACTGCTGCTGAATTGAGTTATCCATTTTGCGTTCTGCGATATTTTTGACCAATCCCAAGGTCTGGAAAAATATCCTGCTGCACGCTAGCAGGTTCGGTCAACAGATCAATGGTAAAAGATAAATCAACGCCATTAGAATGTAGTATGCGAAATCTACGTATTTCTGCGTATACGGTACATGCATAGAGTGCTGAATAAGATGGACACAATTTAGCCTACCTCGTTAGGTTCGTCAAGATCCGTATGATAAGCAGATACAAGAGCCACACCCAAGACACGATGAGACTCGAGGTATCTGATGAGCAGCGAAAAACAAAGCCACACATCCACAGTCACATCCACAGCCCCACGAACAAGTCACAAATAATGATAAGCCGAACAGTTTACAAATATGGAATAATCAGTTTACTGGTTAGCATAATAATTAAGAGTCAATATTGTTATTAAAGTTTACCTGAGCGCCGCCACAGCCCCGGTAGAATGTCCAATCAACACATGCTCAGCTCCTGCATTCAAAGTCTTCTCCTAAGCCACAAAAAAATTTTAAACTCGGGTCAAAGCGCATGTGACCATAAATAAATTACATTGTCCCGTCGTACCAGGAAAGGCATCCAAATAGTTTCTCTTCCGACGTAAAAATCTGGAAACTGTCTCAACACAACCCCACCTGGAAACAGCTTCTCACGTGTTTCACAGTGAATAGCACTGCGTAGCTTTGATGCTACATACGGATACCATATGGCCGATTCTGGATGTTCACATCCGTTGCCGGGGAGAATGATTACTTGCGGCAGTGTCGAGGAGGAGGAAGAAGTATCCATTTCGAAAGGTGAGAAAATGCTGATCGATCAGGGTTATTTAGTAGTTTATATGTATTAAACAGTTTTTGGTTAGCTTGGAAATAAATTTTTTTCGCTCTAACCAAAAAGTCATTTGCTCGTTTTGGTTTGATTTTAAACGCTTGAGGCTTGCGTCGCATTGTTTACATGCAATTGTCTTGATAACATTGTCTTGCTGTTCAATACACAACAATCGCTCTCCTCCCCTCCCCTCTCCAATCTGCAACCCAAGCCGCATTAGAGAAACTCTTGCAAATAATAAGTTAAGACAGCCAGATTCTAGACACTTTTTATTGAATGTATGGCTTCCCGTGTTCTCTAAACGTTTCACATTCTACTCTCTTCGCCACGGTCTCGGAAGAAATATATACAAGATAAAAAATCATTGGAGCAAAATATACAAAAAAGACAAACAATGAACGGAAAAAGAAACTGTAAAAAGAAAATATAATACAATAAATGAAGTGCAAAAATAAAAAAATGAAAAACCTCGCTTTTGACATTGCTTTGTATATCGACAAGTATAAAAATAGTGGAGAGGGGAGAAGGGTTGAAAAGAAAAGAAAAAGTGTACAAAGTAAACACAAGGTCATGAAAGTATATATAGATATATAGATATCAAGCAAAAAAAATAAACAAAGAATTTTGACAAGAGAAGAAGAAGACAAAAAGTAAATGATAAGAATAATGATAATTTTGTATGTTGTTTTTTTGTTGTTTTTTTTTTAATATGAAAATGGAAAATCGATTGCTCCAACTTTTTTTTTCAAACAGGAATGTAAAAAAAAAAAAGGAAAAGGAAAAGGAAAAAGGAAACGCAAAATCCGTTAACAGGATCGTAAAGATACAGACAGTGTAACTTAGAAAACTACGGACACCCCCTTCTATTTATAAAGGTTAACTACGCAACATCGCGCATCCACAAACACGTATACAAACGCGCTTGCATATACAACAGAACCATTTTTCGCATCTCTTACATTCCACCAGTCTTGAACTTTCCGTTGCCGACCCCATTCACATTAGCTTGAGCACATTGTGTAGCGTTATCGCTTCTCAAATGCCTGTTTAGAGCATCTAATCTGGCAAAGGCGCGCCCGCAATTCTGACAAACGTGTGGTTTTAAACCCAGATGCAATTTTTGATGTCTTTTCAGATCATGCTGTCGAGCAAAGGCACGAGGACAACCCGAATAGTTGCATACGAATGGCCGCTCATCGGTGTGAGTACGAAGATGAGACTTGAGATTGTATTGGCGGGTAAATGTCTTTGGACAGTTTTCATGAGGGCACGCAAATGGTGCTATGGGTTTAGATGGCTTGCGCATTCTTTGAGTGGGTGGAAGCGATTGAGGGTGATGTCCTTGCTGCGCTGTTTGCTGTTGTTGCTGCTGTTGTGCTGGCTGCTGCTGCTGCTGTTGTTGCTGTTGACCTTGTTGCTGTTGACCTTGTTGTTGTTGGCCCTGTTGCTGCTGCTGCTGCTGCTGTTGTTGTTGTTGTTGTTGTTGTTGTTGTTGTTGTTGTTGTTGTTGTTGTTGTTGCTGTTGCTGTTGCTGTTGCTGTTGTTGTTGTTGTTGCTGTTGGCCTTGTTGCTCGCCAGAAATCGAGCAAATGCTGCTACTATGAAACATCGACCCAAACTCACTAGGCAGCGATTTTCGTCTCTTTTCCATAGTTTCTTCGCTGTCTTCTTCCCATCGTTGCCTCTCTCTCTTCAAATCAAGTTTTCTGAGAAATGCATCGTCGAATGATCTTCTTCTGTCATATTCGTTCAAGCCTTCAAATCCCCTTGCGAAATCACGTGTGTAAGCGGGCTTAGAACCGAAAGAAAATACTGCAGTGGCTTCGTTTTTATCGTGCGGCAGTGGTGGCGATGTTAATAGGCTCATGAAGGATGGATTGCTATCGGTGTGAAGCGGTGATGTTGGGAAGCAAGAATGAAGGGGGGATGTAAGTGGTGTCGTGGCTGAGGTTAAGCAAAGGAGGGGAGGGGTGAGAGAGAGTTTGTATAAAAGAGTTGGGTTGAGGAGGAGGCGGTTGGATAGATTGAAAGAAGGAAAGGTGGAGGATATAGATAGACAGAAGGGAAAAAAAAGAGTTAGAATTGATCAATTAGTATAGAAATGAAAAATTAATTGGAGTAACTGTTGTATGTATTTCGCTCTCGTAGATTGGAGAAGGAAGAGTAGAGGGGAGAGAGAGACAAATAGCTACACAGTTCACTATATACTTTACTATATATAAACATAAGACTCTTTTCTTTTTTTTTTTTTACAACAAAAAAAACCATTTCGAAAAAATTCAAAAAGAGGACTATTTTTGAACCAGGACCCCTGTTTACTACTCACTCATAGGCTTAGGTGACCCCCTCTCCCACGTCATTCGAAAAGTGGACCCTATCTATGTTAAATTGAGGATGCAATTTCAATTCTTACCTTGTGGAGAATACTGGACAAATTGACCCATAGGAACATCTACCACATCTTCGTCCATGTCCACGCCCAACTCCATCTTGACATCCAAACCCTGTGCATAATCGCTTCCTGTATTCGTAAACCCATCGATAATATCGATCTCCGTGCAGCTTTCTGGACTGTCGACCTCGCGTGGTGATTCAACGGGTGTCTCGATTGGACTCAATGGTGGGATTGAATTAGCAATTGAGTTTGGGATTGAGCTAGCAATTGAATTGGCGATTTGGCTGGCAATTCCGTTAGATAGGGCGCCAGATATTCCGGTTGGCGGCATTCCTCCGTGCGTAATTTCGTCTGACAAACCGGCGCTCGATATAGGAGAGGGGGTGAATGCCAGTATAGGAGGAAAATAATAGTAATGGCCTTCTGGCAGTTGGAGGTCGAGAAGAGGATGATAGGGGAGTGGATCTGGAGTGTAGAAAGGGGCGAATTTGTCGGATGGTAAGTGGGAAGGAGCAATGGGAGTGGTGGGAGTGGGAGGAGTGGTGGAAGAAGTGGGAGACGAGGGTGAAAAGGCAGAAGGCGAAAGAGACATTGAAGGAGGAGTAGTGGAACTTGTGGTTGGTGGGGAGTTGTGAGTTATGGTGGAAGCGGGGCTAGAAGTAGGATGGTCGAATGTAAACATAGACATTGTGATTTATGGTTCTTAGAAGTGTTAAAATTTTAATGTAAATTTTTTTTATCGTAGGTTGTTTATATATACGTGTATATATGATATATGATATATGGATATAATCGTTATGAATTACAGTGCTTGGAGTTTTGTCGTTATGTTTTAATTTATTCTTTTCGTATCTTTCCGCTGTGAGGGCAGAACGATTCGGCAGGAGTAATGCAGATGAGGATCTTATAAAGTGTTTGGTGATGACAATAGAAAAGAGGGTGTCAGTTATTTTGGAAAATTTTTTTGATTAGTTTTTCTTGGGGGAATGTTACATGTTACAGTGATACAGTATATTTAGATGTGGAGAGGGGGATACGGAAAATAGTATTGGCTGGCACATATATATATTGTAATTGATTACTATTAGGAAGGCCGTTCCCATTTTAACAACAATAAGCAAAAAAAAAATATAAGCGTACAATTGAGTTGGGGATAATTAAGTATATTCTACTATGTAAATTACAATACACCAATATATGACGTACAAAGCTGTATTTCGATATACACTTGTATTACACTTTAAATACACTTTAATACACTCGTATCAATGTATCGTTTGAGAGATGGTATACGTATTGTACATAACTGTGAGAAGAGAGTGAGACGAGTATGAAATGTTATTGCATATGTATATTTATGTATGTATGTATGATGTATGTGCGTGTGTGTATGTAATGTGTTATGTGATGTGATGTGTGTTATGTGATGTGTACTGTATGTACTGTGTGTACAGTATATAATATCAGATATGTACAGTATTTATGTATTGTATGTATTGTGTGTGTATTGTGTGCATTGTCTATTTCGATTATAAAGTTTGTCATAACCGAAACAGTGAAAATTGACGTCTAGTGGCAATTGCGCCACTAACGTTCATTTGAACGCACAGAGCAGCGCAATCATCACACTGTTTTCATATTCTCGAATTCTATTCACATTACTCTATTCCACAAATCGTCAAAAACGTCCACTGCCGTTGAAATCCAAGGCCCTGATCATCGCTTCCCGTCAGTTGAGAAGGGACATATTAGGATAAGTATACTCATAGCTATTTGTTGTGTAATGCTGTCAATTGTATATAAATATGTTAGCATGTACATGTATTACCACATAAACAATAGCCTTTTTTTTTTACGCTATGCCTCACTTTAAAAATAGAATGTTACTTTTTGATTTGGGGGGTTTTTTTTATACCACATCTTCCAGTTTTAATCACGTGAAATAAAATACTGTAAAAAAAAATTGTGCGACTACCAAACTTTATGTATATTTTACGAATTGTCACCTGTCAATGATACGCATTAACTGGACAGCATGGGCAGCTCATACAAAATACGTTTGAGTAAGAATATCATCTATTGTCTTATCATCACCCATCGTTCATATCATTCTCATCATCGTTACTATTATTTTTGCGTAATTCATATATGAATCTGATAACAAACAAGCACAAAGACCGATTACATACACACAAACATCGAAAAATCCCCAAAAATAAACAAATAAATCCATCTTATCACCTTATGACATCTCTTACACATCGATATCGATATACCAATACGTATGGCTTTTCAATTGCCATATATGACTATTATACCCAGTGAATCATCCCATCATTCTAACTACCATTTATGCTCCTTCCTTCCTTCTATCGTAACTTCCCATTCGTGGCTTACGCGGTAGCTACACCCTACCATAAGCCTGTGTGTGTGTGTGTGTGTGTGTGCTTGCGTGCGTGCTTGACGATCGGACGAAAAAAAAAAAAAGAGAGATTAGATGACAAGAGTTTTCTTTGGGGATGGACGGATAGACGATACAGAGCGGGGAGCGAAAGTGAGTGGAAAGTGAGATGAGTGAGATGAGGGAGTTGAGGGAGATGAGGAAGGTGAGGAAGGTGAGGAAGATGAGGAATGGGGGTCCAAACGGTTTCTGATTTCACAGAGCGGATGAAATACATACTCGGTCCCTATCCCCCCTTCCATGATTAAGATCGAAGACATACAGCCAATGATATCAACGAACATGGAAATATAGATTTACTACTGATTATCATTATTACGTAAAAAATTTAAATTTGCAGACAATAAAGTTAAATCACGTAATGATAAAATTATATTGTCGAGCTGCAGCCAGAAATAAACTATAATAAATTTACCTCCTCCCCCTCACTGTTACCCCCCCACTGCTCTTGTTTCACGTTTACATTGTTACGCAACAACAGTGAAAAAAATTTTTCACTCTTTACTTTTTCTCCACATCCTCTTACAGCATCTTGCATTCTATATACACTGAGCTAAGCCATTACGGGATTAATTACCCATCATTGTCTGAATTGAGGAGAGAAGAAGAAGGAGACGGGGAGGAGGAGGAGGTGAGGGGGGAGAGTGTGTGTGAGAGAGCGAGAAAGAGGAAGAATTTATAGATAGGTATGCAACTGTATGAAATAAAAGAAGAGCGCAACGGAAAACTGATGCAAAAAGTGATATGATAGCGGGATATTAACTTAAAAACCGGGGTAATAACAAATAATTATGTAAGTTCACTTTCGGTTAGTGACTATGATTAGGAGTACATTTGCTAGCAAAGCCACTTAACCATTGTTCTCTTGTGATTGTTGGCCGGTGCCCGTGATTTTAAAAAATATAAGTCTGTTGGTCATATTTGGTAAGGGGCGTCGATATTAAAATGTGATAAAAATGATAATCATATGTGATTGATAGCGGGTGATTATGATCGATAAGTGCAAGTCACGGGAAAATAGTCGGAAGTAAGAGAAAGAAGAACAAGGCCAAGACCAAGACCAAGACCAAGAATGATGATGATAAGAATGAGGAATAACATTATATGCCTAATCACGCGTCTTTATTATTCTTATTCATTCATTGCCATAGCGTATTACATCGTTTACTACTCTGCCCATACTTTTTCTTTCATTTCCTCGACGCCGTTCATTTCTCACATCGTCTTGTCCCTCTTTAAAACATCACATATCCCAGCCTCATGTCAATAAGTCGGAGGCTGTGTCACTGATTCCCAAACATGGCCGCTTGTTCGCAGAGCCCATCGCCAGTCTAACAGATTCTCGATCTTTGGCTTTTCAATGAGGCGTGGATTTGACGGTATGCAAGTGTCGACCTGTCGAAACTGTTGGCTTGCCAGAGGCAGCTACGGAGTAAAAGTTTCGTAAACAAGCAAACGAAAAGTATAAAAGAATCGAAAGAAGAGTGTCTTTGCTAGAAAAAAAAAAGTGGATTTATCCCCTCCCTCACGAAAACAGTGTGCGATCCGGATACGTCAACGGGTTAGATAATAAAGAAACTCCCACACATGCTTAACAGAGCCTCATCCATCTTTGTGCATAACCCGAACTTAATTCCATATTAGTTGTAAGGTTTAACTTCCGCTACAATGCAACCTGATCATTATACGTGGAACACACGTTTTGATTAATTAATCAGCTACTCCGATAACAGTGAAAATAGATCCGGTTTTTTTCTTGTAACGCGGTCATTAACTATCTTATCCCATCGATCGGAGTATTTCCCCATGAATAGAGTTCACGAATATGCAAAGTGCGTAAAAAGCACAAACGACACCGCCGCTTCTTTTTTTTTCTCTTGTTATCCTCACAAAAAAAAAAACAAAAAAACGTACAATCACATCAGCAAAGGAGGGTGTGGGATTCTACCATTGTTCATGCAAGGAGGAAGTTGGGAAGAGCAAGACAATGAACAATATTGTTTATTTGATCTTTGTGATTGATGAATTGAGGTACATTACTGGTGTGTCAAAATAATTAACACATCTTGTCCCGTTCTCCCAATCCCATTCCCGTATTTTCTACCTATCATCACAATAATAACCACCATATGCCCGTTTTGCTTGTTCATGGATCTACTGTACACAATTTCATTTCCACGCACCAATCCGTTTTTCCTTTTCGAACAATAGACTATCGCCAAATAGGGTGGCGCATTCTTTTCATTTGCCAAAGTTAGCTAATTCAGACATTGGCAGCGTAAAAAAGAATTCTGAAGAAAAAAAAAACCATTAAGTGTATCTTTTTGCTTTGCATCTGGGTAACCTTTGACGCCCCACATAGGCGTAATACCTGATCTGCAAGTATAGAATGATCGTCCAGAACAAATGCATCATCACAAAGGAAGAAAGAAGGAGAAGAAGAAGGGGAAAAAAAAAAAAGAAGCATAGCAAAAAAACCCCCCCACCAAACCGTTAGTCAGGATTTCGGGGGTGCTTTTGTGTTCAGAAAGGACTTTCTTTTTCCCTGTTGACGAGCCATGATACGTAACTGTCTGATATTTGAACAATCAAAATTTTTTATATAATGTTTGTTTGGATGACGATCCTGAGAAAAGCTTGGCTAGAAAGAGAAAACCTGTTTTTCGCAAAGCCACTTGCCATATAGTAGAATGACTAGAACAGATATATTCATGAAATAGAAAGAGAGAGGCGGCTTCTTTATACCAAACAAGGGAAATTGGCAAATTCTTTCGCTTGAAACAATAAGAAACATCACCTTTTTGTTTGTCATTAACCTTTCCTCAAATTGGAATTATCGTAAGTGTATGTCAAATGACACAATAAATGCAAGCTGTCATTTCTGCAACCAAATGAAGATAACTATGCCTATTATGGATAATTTAAAAACGAAAGCATCACAATGTCCGGTTTGCTAGGTGGCTGTGTTCTCTCTTTCACATGAGACCGCGATGATGTGATGGTGATGGCGATGGTGATGGTGATGGTGATGATGGTGATGGTGATGATGGTGATGACCCAAGGGTAAGCCCCATGTTATGCAACACAGTGACAAGTATTATTCTCAATTTTTGCAAATTCTATCGCAACTTTAAATTCGTGATCGCCCACAAAAAAAAAGTGTCATCGCTTAACGCATCTATTTCCCCGCATATCTTGTTTACCTCGCCTCACTCGGCCATTTAAGAAAAAAAAAACTTGCCAATGGTTATTATCAATTTGGGTGATCGGCAACCTTCCAGTTGATCTACCAAATATCTTGTATGAATTTGGTGGGTTGGCTTGTGTGTGTGATGTTACGTTGTATACACAAAACAGAAATGTCATGCGCATATAGCCATGACGTTATTTCGATCAAAGCCACTGATGAGCAAATGGGCGGTGGAGGCAAGGCAGTTTTCATGTTACAATATGCATTCTAATAGAATGTTATAGAAAATATCAGATGATAGGAATGGGCCCATTCTACCAACGAGCACCTGTCAAGTCCATGCAATGAACCCGCTTTCGTAAAAAAAAAAAGGGTCTTAAAACATGATAGTATGAATTTAGTGGAACGTGCATGATACAATATCGTTAAAACCGTTTTTCGAGAGAGACAAATATAATGCTATAAAACTTGACTTTACATCACAATCTTTAAATTGAACAGAAAAGTCAATCTTCTACTTGACAGAATAGATCTGACATCTTGCAGGTATGCAAGTCATGTTACAAGCTAGCGGGATATATATTGTTATATTGTCACAGACTATCAATGCAAGGATCGCAATTTAACAAACATAATATTAATATTTACGTGGGTCTTTGTGGTTTGTGACCCAAATAACATAGGTATTTGACGCGTCTAATTTTCACTCGACATAGGAGTCGTCAAGAGTAAGAAAGACGATTTGATAACTAGCTTGTACATATCGACAATATATGGTATGCGAGGAAAATAATCAGATCCCAAAGCCATTAATATTAATGAGGATAACTTGTTACTATTCTTTCTGTGATCTATCCAAAACTCATTATTTTGTATATTATTTGTTGCAAATGTTCATCCATTACGAGTTCAAAAACACTTCAATTGTCAGACGGAACAGTCTTCTCTTAAGCCATCGAATGTTATGCAGCGAGAGCAACTCGATGTCAGTAAAAATAATCAAATAGAACAACAGCCCCAACTGTGGTTGTTATATTACTCAAACTAATTGGATTTAAGTAGAAACAGTTCTACAACTAAATTATCAATAACACGCAAAATTATTGATTGTTATACCTTCTTATTATCTCTGCGCGTCTGTTTCTAAGCAACATTTATAAATTCGCAAATAATAGCCAGAAACTTAGTAGAGACATTTATGAACAAATGAATTTTAAGTCCAAAGTTATGAACGAAAGCTTGTAATCTGTATCTGACCAATTTTACTCTCAACCAAACTTACAATTGATAACTTATATTAAACACATTATTTTTTTATTCTACAAAAGCATAACTATCGACTCAAAATGTCTCACTTTTGTTATTAAAGCTTTGTGGTTTACTACTAGTAACCTATTTATTTCCGGTACTATAAATCTACAAGTAAATATCATCTACTACTACTCGTGTTACTGAGCGAAAATACTTATCATACATAGCAATTTTTTATAAAAAATCAAAAACTTCCTTGAGAGTTTCTTGGCTTATTTAACAGACTCCATTTATGCTCAAAGGCCATCACTGCAAAGAGCCAATTCTCGAAAAGACAAACAAAGGATTGAACGCAGTTAGAAGGCGAGGCTATCAAGAAAAGATAATCTTACCAACGATGTCTAGCGTACATTTAGTAGCATGACCAAAAAAAATACTCAGCAATGGCTTTGGATTCGAGCATTTCTTCCATGCAATTACTTTGGTATATTTCCAAATGTGTACTTTTTTTTTTTAAAAAAAAAAAAAAAAAGCACAATGAAGATAAATTACAAAAGCACGCGTATCAATTATAGCGAGTTGACAATCTATATTCAAACTCTCGTATCGAAAGACTCGCAAATTGTTTCAATTAAAATATGTCATGATTTTAGTAATCACGGTCATGTTATTTACAATAATAATAATGACAACGTTCTTTAATATTTTGCCACTAAATCTTGTTTGCAAAAAATTCACTTTTCAAATTAAATACTTTTGCAAAGTTTTGGTGGTTATTTATAAAATAGTAATACAGGGGGGTATCAAAAGTATTGCACGGTCGAAATTTGTTAATATGAAACTGCCCATGTGATTCTATTATTATACCACATTTGCCTATATATTACTTAAATGGATTGTTGTTTATTGTTTTGGTTTAATCTTTACGAATCGTAAAAACGCGGTTTAAAAATTTCTATCATTTTCAATTTTTCGCGCAATCGGTTTTGGTAAAGAATTAACTTCTGCACAAAAAGAAAGCATTATTGCGGCCAAAAAATTAGGCCACAATAATGCTACAGAATTTGCAAAAGTTGTAAGATGTCATCGAACGACAATTACAAGATATCTTGCAGCTTATGGATCAGGAGAACCTTCCAAAAAACAATCAGGTCAACCATGCTTGATCGACAGTCAAAAAAGGCAACTATGGTTCTCGAAAATAAGAAAAATCTAGCAGAAATAGCTAATATATATTCTGCTAAAATCAACAAACATAATTAACAATTCGTTGAGCACTTCAGAAGGAAAATTTACATTCTTGTATTCCTCGAAAAAACCCTTTAATTTCAGCAATCAACAAATCTAAACGACTGTTTGGGCAATAGAAAGAAGACACTGGACTTTAGAAGATTGGAAAAAGATAGTCTGGACAAATGAGTCTATGTTTTCACAGTTTCAAAAATCTGGGTGTGGGAAGAGAAATTTCATGAAGATTGCATTGTAATCAACGGTAAAACATTCTCCACAAAGGATGTTTTGGGCTGTTTTTCCCTTTTAAAATTAGGTACCATTGTTCCACTTAAAGGTTCAGTAACTGGAAATGTATACAAAGAGATACTTTCCACTTATGCAGTTCCCACACTCAAAGCATTTTCCCGGCAAACCAGAAAATTTTTCATTTTTCAGGAAGACAATGCACCAGTTCACACATCGAAAATTACAGAGTTTCAAAATATAGAGGTGCTTCAATGGCCTGCCCAAGTCCCGATCTCAACCCAATTGAGAACTTGTGGGCTGCGGTTGAAGTAGAAATTCGAAAACGCAATCCTCAGCCTTTCAAGTGTTGAACTCGAAAAGGTAGTGAAAGAGATTTGGGAAGCGAACTCGAAAAAAGTATACCGTGATCAATGCCAAATAGAATTCAGGCTGTGATCGCTGCTAATGGAGGACATACAAAATACTAAAGTATTAATTCCGAAAATTAAACTGTTGTCTTAATAAAATTTTTTTATTGCTAAAAATAAAAGAGTGCAATGTTTTTTATTATTATCAAATTAATTGCAACAAACGTGTATAATTGGTTATGCTTTGATAAATAAAACAATGCAGTTAATTATGAAAGGTCTAAATAATTTATGATATTTTATTGTAATTAATTATACCTTGTTCATTGCATGCTGTTTGATTTGAACGCGGTATAACAAACGTAAACTGACATCAAATTATAGAATTCTACTAATTATAATAAAATAGTGGCAATCGGATACTGAACTAGGATAAAGGTCAGCAAGATTAGTATACTGAGAAACCCCTGTTTAAAGACACTCACTCACCAATTTGGGTTAGAGTAGGTTGCCAAGACTCGTAAGAAGTGCTAAACATACTTCTTAGCCATATTTCTTTAACGGAGGCTTCCAACGCCAATCGAATGGTGAGAAAATTTTCATGTAAAAATTAAGTTAAAAAATTTTTTTTGTCATCTATTCTTTGCAGCTGTAAATTACTTTTTTTTTAGATTGGGTATCGCTGAAATATTTATTTTCCAAAATCAAATGTTAGATTGTAGGGGGTTGTTCTCTATTTCTTCGATGAGTTCCCAATATCGGGTAGTAATTTTACTTGTTCATTAAACTTTGCCATATATATTTGTTATTTTACAATATATTAATAAGAATCGGTTAAAATAGACTGGAAAAATTATTCCCGAGTTTTTTATCTTGTTCGTCCTCTTCGATTAAAATTTCCTTTCAACTAACAGAACAGTCCATAGGGGAAAAATAAAAAGTAAAACTGTATTAACTATTGGTTTGCTCTTGCCCTTACCACTAACGCTTCTAAGTCTCTTAACGATATTACTACCGCGGGTTCGGTACGAACTGGTGTTGATGGTAGCGTAACTCTTTCTTCTTTGCAAAAACAATAACATAAACAAAGTAATAAAAGTCCGCCCAAAACACCTGCTACGATAGCCGCTATGCGTGCACCATTTGCAATGTCATCAATGGGTTCTCTTTTTAACAACATCTTTCTAATATTGCACTAAGAAGTAATTTCACCCAGTAAGTAATCAAACTAGTAAACAGCCCGAAAAACCAAATAGTGAAATTTTAGGTAAGCGCGAAACTTACTTACCTGATATCTGAAAACTTTTCTTACCAGAAAACTAACCAAAAAGACTGTTGCCTCCTAAATGCTTACTAGCAACCTGAGATTTTAGAGAAATTGTGAATTGAAAGCGAAAGAAATTTATGGCTAATAAATGGGCATAAGCATATTTTTTTCAGCAGAATTGATTAGTTTGTATAAAATTAGAAGTTTCGAATATCGTAGTTTAGTTTAACCAACTTAGTTAACAGACCTTTTTCTAAGCCGGCAACAACCACTATCAACTATATATTTTTTTTTGCTTAGTGGTAATCTTTTTGGCTTCCTATGCGAATAAAAATGAAAAGACTTTAAGAAAAAGGTCATTATCCGACTAAACATATAGATAATTGAGCCAAAGAATGTTGAAACAGTTACCAGAACCAACGAGTATTTATGATAATAAGCTTGTAGAAAAAGTGTATGCGAGTTGTTCAAGGAATAACCGCTTTTATAAAGACCACATTTCTGTGTTTATAAAACCGTTAGAAATTCGAGATTATCGAGATCCACTACAAGTGTTGTATATAATTTGCGTCACCATATACTGTAAATCCGGAATTTATATGGTGACGCAAATTATGTACAACATGTACATGGAATTATCTTATCTCAATCCGTGTTCCAAAATTCTTAATTAGAAGACGATTTTTTCCAAAAATATAAACGTGCAAACCGCAAACAATGAGAATACGTGAGAATGAATTAGTTATCCGGTGTAGGTATGACCTGTACACATCTTTTCGTCTATAGAACGCAGCACAAATAGATAGAGGTTTTATTAGAGTTTATGATGACATGATAGAATTTTTGTTATTCAATACGCTAAATAAAAACATTATTGTTTAATCATAGTTGATGGTGCCGCAGCAAAGTATGACGTAATGTGCGTTAACATACCACGTGTTCAAAACATCGTCTGGTACAAATATGTAGGAAAAACTATCTAAATAATGACATATCCCTCCCGCTAGTTCTGCGTCAAGGTTTGTTTTTTTTGTGGTAGCACCGGAGCGAATAAAAATTATCCGTATCGAGATAGTGACCAAAACAATTCCCAGTTACAGACAAGGTAACAAAAACTCATCGCTTGTGGACAGTTATTTGGGATACTTAATTAATTTTAAATATTGGCTATTGAGACGATAGGAGGGGAGTTTTTTTTATATTATCTTTATGATATCATGCTCCCATTCTTCCACCGACCATCGCGGATAAATCATAGGTGATAATTTTTCTGTTCTTACTAATGAAAGCACATTCCTAATACAGTGGCACCTCTATAAGTGCACCCATAAGTGCACACCTCCATGTTCTATACGTGCAAGCGATTTGAGTCCCAGATATCCATAAGTGCACGCACGTGACATTAAAAAAGTCAGCCACAAAGATGCAATAGTGACATTAGTTTACTTATTAGTATGATACTAGTAAATGTACTCGTGCTTACAAAACTGTATTAAGGCAAACAGTAAAAAAAATCAACTTTGCATTTATGGTAAATTTTGTGGAGATGTTTTTTAGTCGAAATCAAGAAAGTAAATGTCTTGAGAGTTTATCTCCAAAGAGATACCATGTTTCAGTGATATTTTATCGGTTGGTTTCGCGGCCCTTGAAGCATGACCTTTGATTCCAAGTCCTTCATGATGTCTTTTTCTAAATATTCGAATAGTTTCAAGTATTTTTATGCCATCCCATTTTGTCTAGTAGCTGGGTTTGCTTTTTTGATATGCTACTAATTATTGTTAAACAAACCTAAAGTTAGGATAAAATTACGCTACTATGCCGGACAGTGCACTATTAGGCCACAACTGAATGGTTTTAAGTAGACGGAAACCACACAGCTGTTTAACTTGTTGTCAATAAATCATTAGTCTCTACTATCGAATAAACCTTTCAAGTTTAGTTGTTTAAACACTCTTGAAGGCGTCGCAACGAAGACCGACATAATGAATAGTTGTTAATAATGTTGTATGTCAGATCGGAATTTATGTCAGTTCGGAATGGACATATGTCAATTTCGAATAGACATATGTCCATTCCGAACTGACATATGTCAAAACAGAATTTATGTCCATTCCGAATTGACATATGTCCGTTCGGAATTGACATATGTCCGATCAGAATTT
>CAJVPI010000558.1:0-26636 GCA_910592345.1 Paraglomus brasilianum
TTGGGGACATAGACTTGGTGAAGTAGCACTCGTTGATCATCTGCTAGGCATGAAGGCCTTGAAATCAGTACTCGCTCCATTCTTGGGAATGAATGCGGACGAGTATACGCAGCTGGCAATAGACTTTGAGAGTGAAGTCGACTTTTTCCAGACATACTGGATATCAATGAGAGCCTTTGGGATGAAACCGGCAGATAAAAGCGTAAAGGCAGACAGTGAGCCAAAGAGCGAGGTGGTGGTTGAGTCGGAAAAAGATATAGTTGCGTCAGAAAGAGAGCCGGTTGTTAAGTCAGAAAGCGAGGATGCAGAGTAACAGAGCGCTGTGTTGTGAAGTTGTTAGTTAATCTAAAGATTTTGATTGTGGACATTGATAAATGCTTTGTTTCATAGAACATTTTTAGTGGTTGATTGAATTATGTATTATTATTAAATTAAATTATTATTATTATGTACATTAAGCAATCACGTGAAAGTAATTATATTAATACAACATATGATCGTCCCAAATGAGATTGATCAAAATTTTTTTGGGGGAAAGCATTCTTAGTCTCTCGGGTGTTGGTGGGTATGTAATGGTATCTTTCATTCTTGGTATATTCTCCAGATGATGTGCAATAGTAATTTGCGTTCGATACCACTTTGTGGACACATAGCCTGGTGTCGCCTACACAAAGTGTGTGATATGTGACAAACCTCTAGCTGAAATATAATAATAAACGAAAGTTAGGATATCAGCATAGTATCGAGGTACTAACCAACCGGGACATATTGGTTTGTAGGGCGGTAACTGAAATCAGAAGTCAAAGTCGGAAGAGAGGACTGAAGTCAAACGAGAGACGAGACTGATACAATGGGGAACGTGGATAGCATGAACGAGGCCAATTTAGTACTAATCCGGTTAATAGATAGCATGACATATCATCGCACGGGCAATTAAGGCATTATAAATGCCTAACGTCCTAACGTGCATAATACAAATTCCGCAGATAAACAATACTAAAACTATTGTATCTGCTTGCTTGCTTGTAGCATAAACATTGATGTCATCGTGGCGATTGTTCTCACTGGGCAATCAATCGGATAGCTATTCTATTATTATACTATGTGCGCCGTCATTAAAACTTCCGCCTGTTGAGATATTCCCAACGCTGTGTTATATACAATTGACGTCATATTCGACTTACTACTAATTTAACATTCCCTAACGAAAGTACAGGGAGCAATACTGTCATTAGGAAGATTCATCAATCCTATCGTCATTAGAAGCAAACGCTTGTATGTAGTGTAGGACTACTTGTGGGACTACTTGTTTACCAAAAAGCTCGTAGCAATTCCAAAGTTTGAAAGTTTTAATTTTGCAGTTCAAACTCAATCATTGACATCAGGTTCATTCATAACCGACAGAGACTGCATACCATCTTATACCGATTTGCGGTCATCGCTATGGGTATATCCCGCGTTTTAAAGCCCGGTTCATGATACCGTCGCCGGAATTAAGGGAATGTCATGTGTGCGATCAATCGCAAACATATGGCCAAGTCTCTTAGACTGTCAAACATATAATGATGAGCTATTTCTTCAATATAAAGGAAATTTGTGTAAAGTAACAATTAGAACTATTATTATTTCTCTAACAACATACTACTAATGGTGACAAACGAAGAAGTATTCTCTTATCACCACGTAATTCTTAACTTTCTGACTCTTCCCAAATTATTTAATAGCCTCAGATCAGTGCGCGCTATTTTCTCGCATCGAACTAAAGACGTGTTTTAAATTCGAAAATTTTGTTGGTTCGAGAAACTTAATGACTAGACATAATCCGCAATAAATGCTATTTCCGTTGAATCTTCAGAGCAGCGTGAGTTATATTAAAGACATTAACATTAAATATCATTCCCTAATATTAACATCGCGACGATTTCATTGATGACAACAGCCATCTATCCAGCTGCCATAATAACACAGTCTGCTTTACAAAGTCTAATAAGTTCAATAATAAAGACTTGCTTACTATTACTATTACGTCGATTAAACGGCAGTTAGCTACCCCTGCAATATTGTGGCGTTATTAGGTTTTCTGTTTTGTGCTGATCCATTCATTCATTGATGCGCCACGAGTATGTCAATCTTAAACCTGGAAATTGTCACTGACCAACAGCTTTCCATGAACAGGCATGGAGAGTAAGGTAGCGTCTGCTATCACGGCAGACACCGAAAGACCATTAACTATTAATCTGGAAGGGACCACCATTGAAACTACTGAGCAAATAGCCAGCGCTGAAAATACCATTGATTCCTCAACAGCGGCAAATGAGGCAACAGGAAAAGTTAACGGTGATCCAAAAAACAAAGAAGAAGAGGATGGCTACTCGCGTGCAGAGGCTACCCGTCGTGACATTGAGAGAGTACTGTAGTTCTAGCAATAGATTTACTTGTCACGTTTGCGATACGCAACTTATTTTATTAATTCAATATTTACTGTTACTTAGGGAGTTGTGACGATTAATAATAACAATGAAATCGTAGATAATCAGGATCCTGAGTTGTTGTTACTCGATGAAGTTTCCAAGGTACTTTCTAATGGGGGATTTATAACTACCCGTAATACTCGTTTGACTGTGCATTTACCCAGAATTTACTTGATTTTGCATTAACCCTTAGTTTGAGCCATTGATCAAGCTAAATTCAGAGACAAACAGTTTTAATTTGGGGGGACTTTTTGGAAATGGCACTGAAGACAGAAGCACTTGTAGGTATCTGGCGAAACCTTGTGCTGACATTTAATGGGAATCGGAACCTAATTTAATCTGCTGCGTATTTTTCAGCCAGCCTATTTAATCATGAATCAATCTATAACATGTTATTGATCTACCAGGCACATATAAAAACATGTGCCCAGGAAATATGTGATGAGCAAGTGAGTCGATCAAGGATGCTATTTACACCGTCACAGACTAGTTGCGTTTACTATTCAGTCTATATAACGTACATTCTGTTGTTGTTTTCTGTTGGTCTGGCGGTAGAAAATGGTTATGATCTCTGTTAAATCTGTGGAGGCGTGTTGCACGGAAATTGTTCAGTCAATGGCTAATTACCAGATCCAAAAAAAGACGGTATCTGGACAACTTACCATTGGTACGTAGTATCAACAATCGTCAAGATCCACTTTGTCAATGTCTAAGTATTTTATTCCATGGTCTGTTTAGTGAATGGAATGATGAAGCAAGTCGAAAAGACTCACCAGTTGATACACGACACATTTCAAACACTTCAAAAACTCGATGTTTTACTTCCAACAGATTTAAGTTTGGATAATCAGTCTCAATCAAAATGGTCGTTGATACGGAAGTTATTTCAAGACGCAAAAAAGGGGCCACTATCCAGAGACGTTTAAGATATGGCAGAAGCGCATTTCCAGTACAGGAGTTATTGCCTTGAGTTCTGTACTATTATCAATCCTGATGCTTTAGGATTAACCCGGTCCTGTGGCAAGTCCTGGTAATGTTTCTGTCATCAGTATGAAAACACGGACTGGAGAGCAAAAAACTTGTGATTTACGGAGCTTTAGCCGATTGAACTATTAACTCTCATATATTACGGACCATTGGCTGTCTGTAAATTCTCATGGTGCTAAGCTTCACCATCTTTGTCTCTTCGCCCAATCAGTATTCAAGTAACCCCATACGAGATCTTGACGACGATAATGTTTTCGATATTTGTTTTGCGTCATCGACGATACAAGGATGACGTGAATGGTTCAATGCAGAACCAGTACATAGTGTTATTAGTCATAGTCTCATTTGGAAATGTAATGACGATGATGGTGATGAACAGCTTGTGAGGATGTTAGGCTCTTTATAATTTGACTCTCACATATACATCTTCGCTCACATTATTCTTTTTCTGCAATTCTATAGAAGCATTAAATTTGACAAGTTTTATGATGAACGAAAGTTGACCGTTTAGTTCATACGATTTATGTATTACTGTCTACCTGTTATCGTTACAATAGGTGCAAGTGTTTCCGTGGTTTGGTTATTTTAATTTCCATAGGTCATTGGGAAACGGAACCGATAATATCCGAGCCGCCAAAGGTAGTGCCCTGATAACAAGGACAAAGTTAAATCAATTTCGGGAAAATGGAAGTCATATCACTAGATACTCATAAATGGTTCAATCTTCGACGATGGCAATTGATTCTATTGTTGAGTATAGATTGACAACCTCTCTTACAATATCAGCTGGTAATGTCGAAGCATGAACAAAAGACAACTAAAACTGCGAACATTATATGTGTACTTTCCGATGAAACAATAGTATAATATCCCTTACTATAGATAATTGTCAAGTGAAATAATGTACAGAAAGAACATCATGATGGATAGAAAAGAGCTCAATGACAAAATAATAAAGAGTACTCAGCATTATATGATCTCATAAAGATCGTTAGACATCAGTCTTCCAATCTACTTTATTTGTTAGGGTTTCCTGCCCTGTAAATATTTATTAGTTTCACAATTTACAGTAGTGCTCAGCAACTTTCCAACGATTCATTGTTATTTTATGCTAATAAGATAATTATAAAATTAGAAAGTATGCTCGACATCTTTATAATGGGATAAATTTATACAATATGTTGCAAAATTCATAAATCTAAAGAACTTTGACTGTACACTGATTCATTAAAGGTTAAAATGCCCGGGTTTCTGCCTAGTATAAACGGAGTCCATTTGAGTTTCTCTGGTTTGAGAGTGAGATAGCCTCTCGCAGCAACTGCTTGACAATGTGCTTCAATAAGCTCACGATCTACCACCATTACGTAAGTCCCCAGTTCCTTGTCTTTAACCAAGATGTCGTTAATTTCAAGTGTTGATATAACGTCATCGAGAGTCATTGCTGATTCTTGGCTAAGTTCTACGAGAGTAAGTAATAGTTAAAGCCAAGAATACGCATAGGGGAAAATATCATCCAATTAGTACGGAAACCTACTCGATATGCTGATTGATCCAGTAACATTTCTGAGTGCATGAAAAAGAACGTTGCGCCAATAACTTCGATAGCTGAGTAAACCAAGATCTGATAATGGTTTTTCCGGTGTTCCTACTGTATTCTCTTTTTTCGTCAACAGATAACCTACCATGAATAAATACAAAAAGCGTTAACGATTATACATATGAATAAGAATGAATTTGTACTTGTCAAGGTTTCTCTACTTACTGAAATCAATGAGTAAGTTACCATAGCCTTTCCGTTGATGGACCGGAAGAGTAAGAATACATGATAAATTGTAGTTGGAGTTAGATCGTTTCTCCTGCAAATAAGGCGAAAGTAAGACAAAAGTCTTTGTAATGCGATTTTATCTAACGGGTTGTAGCAAATAGTCATACCTTTGAAAAATATCCCACTAGATGACACCCTGATTGATCTGCCTCAGTCATTACATAAAAAAGAAAAGGTTCAACGTCATAGTATAGAGTCTTGTGGTCAAGAAACATCTTGGCTATCAAGCATAGGTTTTGACAATATATCTACAAGTAGGCCGGGTACACAAACAGTCAAATTTCATGCGGGTACACATTTCCGTTATAGCTTACTTCTAAACAATATACCTTATTTTTCCGCCCATCCACTTCGAAAATTGATATTGGTCCATCTCGATATATTTCGTCTCCTGGGGGGTGTCTCGTCGGACACTTTAGCTGGAAACAAAAAGAAAAGAAAAGAAAAGAAAAAAAAAAGAGAGGTTCATACGCTTGTTCATTGAAGACGTTTTGTCAATATTAATAAGAGTATTACAAACTTTATGTCTTCTAGCAACATATTCCGTTTTCATGTATTTCAAACAGTACTCGCAAATGTGTAATGTCTGGAGAATACTATATTCTTCAGGATAAGGCGCTGCATACCAAGTATCAATCTCCCATTCACCAAGTCGTATTTTCCTAATTCGTGGCGTTCTACTGCAATCTGGCATATGAGGGACGTCTGACACTTCTGCGTCTGCAGACTCTGAGACTCTTGGGTCATCCACCAATAGGGCCAGCGCAGCCTGCAAAGCGATAAGAGACAACGGGTCAAAAAAGGGAAAAGGCAAATATATCGTCTTCTCAATAATGTTTTGGGATGCGAAACGAACCTCTGCCGCAGTCTTTGCTCTGTCGAATCGTCGGATATCAATTTCAAGTGGAGTGGTTTTCGATGGATCAATATCGCTTGGTATTATTCTTTCTGCTTCGTGGAACTTGTCTTTAGCATTGGTACCAGTGTTGTTCGTTAGTCGTATTGAAGATCCCTTGGAACCGGTTGTGGATGTCTTTGACGGTCCAGCTTCGGTAAGGGCTCCGTTGATCGCTCGCCTACCAGTAGCTGTCAGCGGATGAGGAAACGCTTGAGGAAAAGTTCATATGTTCATGTGTATATCTACGGTCTATTCTATATAGTGCCAAACTTAAGTGAAATGCGTTAAATCATTATTCTTTGATCTAGTTACCTGTTTTTAATCTTTTAGATACCGTCATGGTTGGTCGACTACGAGGCCTTTTCTTACTCTTGTCTGTGACTAGTTTTATTGATTTTGATTTTTGGATCTCAGTCAACGGTGAAGATAATGACTTCGATGACTTATTGTTCATCCTGCTTGCATCTCGGTCTTCGAAAGATGGATTTGATTCGATTTCAGCATCACTGTCTGTGACAATTTCCTTGCTTAGAGAAGACGGCTGGTTGTCCCTTATCATTTAACCTAAACTGCCCACGATTTTGTCGCTGTGATGTAATCCAAAATTTCACGTGTTATAATTATGATTGGTTTATGCAATCATGCATAATAATAATAATAAACCAATTCAGGTATTATAATCGTACTGATTTTCCTCGATCTCCATTGGGGCATCATCCCCACGTTTATTCTACATGTCTCTAAGATAACAAATTCTCATTTTGATATGCTTTAAGAAAATCAAAGTTGCGATCTATAGTTACATGGGACTTTTCGTTTGTTTTTTTTTTTTGTTTTTTTTTTCCAATGCTTCTTACTAACACGTGTAATGATTGGCTTGATTCTTATCGTAGGGGGGTGTGATCTGTACTGTGTTAGACAATATACGATAATAGTAATAATGTGCAGTATCTAAACCAATCAGTTTACCGCACCAATTAAGGTTGATGTACCGCGAATAAAGGGCCCCCTGTAATTTGTTTCTCCCCTGCTTTCAAGCGATTCTGGAAAAATTCTAAAAGTGGCGACATGTCAGTTAATAACTAACACACCCATTTGCATTTCTACCTTTAGCCACACAACTTTGCTGCTATAAAAGCGAAATTTTGGAACATTTCAAAAAATCTGCCAACGGAACAAACTTAAATTATGTGAAACTTCCGATTGAAATTCACAAGACCCGTAATTATTGTTTTAAATGTAAAAATAACACAACTCACACTATTAACGGCTTTATTCTGAGCTAAACTCCGACCATTAAATCCGCAAATTAAGCGACTCCTGCGAAAACGAACCCTCGAAAAACAACGTCCGGCCGAGTTTGATTATTAATACCAAGACAAGCATAATAGCAACCTCAAAAGCTTATAAAAAGCCCCGAGCAAGGACGAATGGAGATTGTTGCTTTTAAAACTAATAGTGGTCGTAATTAACTTTGCAGCTCTTACGTGGGAAAACGTTACAATGAACGCAGTTAGACGTAACTGGAGTAAAACTGACATTTTCCCCTAAAATGACAATCAAGATAAAAATTTTGGAGCAGTGGAAGCAGAATTAGAAAAGAAGTTGTCAATGATGCAAAATAATTTAGAGATTGGCACATCATTAATATTAATGAAGGAATTACATGCAAAGCATTGAAAACAAGAAACAAAATACGTTGAAAGGATTTGTGAATTTTAGTGTCAATTGAATTTGTTTTTGAATTGTTGATGTGGTGACGTGTGGCTGAAAGATCAGCTAAGCAACTGATCACATGTTGTAATACATATGGACTAGTTTTTCATTGCATTTTTAAATCTAATCATAAAACTTTTTACTTAAAGTTATAACATGCTTGATATTAATATAGAATTATGTCTATATAAAAAACTAAATATGAAACTAATTTACATTAAGTCCACAATGGAACCTAAGAATTACAGCACAATTAGAAGCATTCTAAAAAAAGAACAGGGTGAAAATGCACCTTATATTTTTAAATTAGTAGATACCAAATCCTTGCAGATATATTTAGATCAAGAAAGGATTACCTATTACTATGAAATTTACCAAGAAGAACGAAAGATAAACGAGCATTAAATACCAGCTTATGATGAACCAAGAAAGAAACAAAAACTTGAAGAAATATAAAAAATAGGTTGCTTTTTTATTATCGTTCAATAATCTATATATACTGCTCGGGTAATAATGACAACAATACGATAATTGTACAAATCCATGAATAACAAACCATTATCGTATTATAATTAGGAACATTGGAAAAATAAATCAGGAGAATAAATTTATTAGGAGGATAATGATTGAAGTTATTTCTTAATGAATTAGATACCTACAAAAACATTGACTAACGAAATAAGAAAATCACCACATGTCTTTTGGGCTCTATTATTTTAAATGAGCCAATAGTATTAGCGTTCGTATAAACAATAAGAAATGGCAGAAGCTAGTTAATATGTGCTTGAGCCATTCGCTTACAGAAATTGGCGCGTCTCGCAACAGTCTCTCTGTGGTTTTATACCTGAATATGAAATGCTCAACTGCGCATAAAAATAGCCAACATGCAGGAAAATTGTGCGCTTGCATTGCTTGCATTTGAGGAAACGACAACGAATACCTCTAAAATAGAGTCGTGTGTTTAAAGATTACAACGGACATTTGCACCTCAGACAATAAAGTATAGCCGAAAGCTGCGTAGTTTTGTTGGAAGGTTATTACGTGGTTCTCGATACCTTTTTTCGGGAACATATATGAAGTCACTTTCGATCTAGTTATATTGAGAAGAGTATTTTTCTTGATATTAAGTACTTTTATAATGTTAGATGCTTGACTTGGATTACAATTCAGAAATGTAATTAGTATTAGGTGAGGGTAAGATTTAAATTATAATGATATCGTAGTAAAAGGATGGCGGATAAGGTAATATTAATATAGCACAAAGTCCACTCAGTCACCACTAAATATTACGACTTCCAATTGTGATCTCTAAAGAAATAAATTACAAGTGAAATTAAGTTGGAAATTCTCCCTGCCCATGTCTACATGGTATTATTTGCTATACATCCACTAAACTTCCCAGTATAGAACGCCAACAGCATTGCTGCGAGCATTAGTGCAACCTGATGTGTGTTGAACTGGGTTCTATCCAACGGGATTACAACGTCACTTATTATTTTTTCATTATCAACAGGCGTCGCTGCGATAGTGTCATCGCTCTCATAGGTTGTCTTCAATGTTTCCACTTTCTCGGGTTTCTGTGATATTAAAGAAAGTCAGTGTTTGATTGATTAAAAAAAAAAAAAACTTAATGAAAATACAGCATAAACGTACCGCAGTCTCGAATGTAGACTTTTTACGAAGACGGTCCCGGAAGATGGCCATTCGTTCTGCATCTGTTGACGGTTTACGGAGCACTATGGCAATTCAAGTAGACATATTAATACATGCGCAATTAAATGCTACTAAAGTTGACGACGGTTTAATTTTATTGATAAAACTTACGTTCTCGAGGAGTCTCTTGGGTGGAACGTATAAAAGCTGGATTCACAGTAATAATCGGACGACTTTGTGCGCTTTTAGACCAGGATGATGTATTATCACTAGTCACCTCATCACTAGTCACTGTATCACTAGTCACCTCATCACTAGTCACCTTATCACTAGTCACTGTATCACTAGTCGCCTTATCACTAGTCACTTGTTCGTTAAGAGTAGTAGATCTAGTGGAACTGGTTTCAGAGAAGCTTTTAGGACCCGCCACGGGAATCGTATATTTCCCGTTATATGTCATCTGAAAGCCGCTTTCTATGTTCTTTGTGACCTTGATGCTAACATCTTTACAATCTGGTTTGGCGGGTATCGTTATGCTCACGACGTCTGTATTGTTAGCCAATACCTCGACCGTCGCCACTTCGGGTTTGATCGAAATATCAAAACCACTTGCATATATTTTCCTACACAAGCGTAACTCAACCGCTCCACCGCTCATATCCGTCAATTTCAAGTCGTACTTTGACAATTTGATGTCAAACTTGACATATGTCACCGCCCCCGTTGTACTTCTAATGTACGGCGGATAACCATATTTTTGTATGACATCGCAGACTTTGCCGACACACATGGGTGTTTGACTCGATAATTGTTTAAGTATTGCTGAAGGAACGATATCCAGTTTAATATCAATTCCGACAACATAGACTATGTCGACCGCCGTTACAAATCCACTCGAATCAAACTGAGGTTTGAGGTACCATCCCGCCATGTCCAAATCAGCTCTGACATATTTACGTGTTTCAGGGATCGTCGAGTCGACCACTGAGGTGCCTATAGTCCAAATAGCTCCAGTAACGGGATCACGGTCAACCGTGGCGCAGACAGCCATGTCTCGTCCACTGACCAGGAAACTTCCTTTCATTGATGTTCGGAGGAGAAAGTCGTTTGATCCAAGACGCTCGATAATTTCACCATCCTCGAAACGATCATCCCAAAGCGGTCGGAAATCAAGCGAATTTATAACCGCTAAAATATCGTCCGCCGTCCATTGACCCTTGAAGGTTTGCTCTCCACGCATCATTGGCATTGACTTGCCGGGTATGTCTTTCATGTACGTCTTGACTCCCTTACTTTCAGTGTGGAATTGCCAGCCGCTTTTATCTTCAACTTGTTTCTTAAATGCGGCAAGAGCTGCCTGCATTTTGTCTATATGTCTATGGCTTACCAATTTCGTATCAGCAACTTCCGCGACTGCTTTTGGTTTCGTGGAAGAATTCGATGGCGGTTTAGAAGGAACGTCATTAAAGGATGATTTTATTGTTGGTGATGGTGATGATTTTATTGTTGGTGATGGTGATGATTTTATTGTTGGTGATGGTGATAAGAGTGGAGGGGATGGGAAGGAAGACGACAATGATGTGGTTAAAAGAGACGTATTCAGATCTGACAGGGCGTCCACGGAATCCGTATCTGTTTCCGGAATCGTTGGGCTTGGTGTGCTGATATCGACCAGGTTCTTGACTTCACGAGATATCTCGGGCGGTTGATTGGTCAAGGATATGCTCCTCCTACGATTGGAACGCGGGTTTTCACCTTTAAGAGATCGGGCTGCTCTGAGTTGTACTTTGGATGGCTTACGAGATGGCGGATGAGATGGTGGCGGAGTGGTGCTAATGATTACTGCTGGCGGATCGTTCTTTTGGAGATAAGTGTTAATTGCATTTACAACAAGTGGACGCCTTGCCAAATACTTTTTGGCCACTATTCCGGGAACCCAGCCTCTAACATCTGTTTGTAAGACGTAAATAACTTTAGTGGAGGGAGGATCGGTAGCGAGAGGCTCGAGTATCCAACCGTTTAGCTTTAATACAGCACGGACTTTGCTGGAAATGCGTGGTACTTTCGGTGTTTCCACCGATGTTGATACAAAGCATATTGTTCCTGTGGGCAGGCATTCGATTTTTTCCACCAGGGATAAATCTCTAGGTCTATTAGTGATTGGTGGAATAAGAGAGGAGGGAAGAATGCATAAGCAATTTGATGCGTCAAATGACAAGAAAAAGAAAAAGGAGACAAAATATTACTTTGAGCCAGTCAATCCCTTCATAACCATGTAAGTCAGACTCGTAGTATCATTTAGATTTTCGACAAGATTGCCTTCCTCATACCTAATCGAAATGGCAAAACAGAAGATTATTGCCAGTAACAAGTAAGGTTGATGTAATTGTATGGATCAATTACACTAGTGCTACAAGTAAATTCCACTCACTCACCAGTCGTCCCAGAGCTTTCTCATACCAATAACGGCAAAAACTGCCTGGGGAGAATGGCCTTTAATGATACCTTCACCTTTAAATACAGGAATCTTCTCTTTGTTAACTCCCGCTTTCAAACAGACGACGACTCCGCTCTTGTGCTTAATAACTTGCTGCCATCCATCGTCTTTGGCGAATTTTTTCAGTGTTTGCATAGCATCTTCGGCTTTCTTTATATTGTAGCTGTTTGACGTCAGGGCTGGATCTATAATGATTGGTTCTGGTTCTTCACTCTCTGAAACGTCGAAGCCCATAGACAAATCTTCGTCGTACGTTATGAAATCCTCACTACTATCCATCGTTGTATTTGTGAAAACTTTTTTAATTCAGTGTATTTAATGGTGAATATACCCTTCTTCTAAAGAGATTTAATATATATATTTTGTAATATTGGAAATTTAATATCAAGCAGAATATACAAGTATCGGCTTAATAAAGCGAAGACACCTCTTGAAGGTTGTCAACTATAATGAATGTTAGGAGAGACAGCCCAATGCCGAATTAAGTATCAAGTACAAGAGAGGAAGTTGATGATTCCGCTCTTTTATCGGTCGGAATACAGTTCAAAGTTGTGAAGCATACTAGTACCATTTCTGTTGATCTTTCGGCTATAAAACACCATTTATGCATGAAATGTTAGATTTTAGACGACAATAACCCATATCAGGTTAAACCGGTCCAACCAAAAAGAAACACAAGCACGATTTGTCACGAGCAACTTAATATATAAAACAATAGTCCATGTTAAAGTATCCATTGTGATGGGATACGGCCGTTGAGACGCATGACTGAAAATGACCAATCAATAATTATCGCATAAAACTTACATCTCCTAAAACGGAACTTGCTTAGCAGATAATAACGATAATAACCAACAAATCATTTCCGTATTTGTCTTACATGTGGGATTAAGAATTATGGCTCACATGCGTCTCGTTGTATCTAACAAATAAAGTAAAAATAACATCGGGAAGGGTCTCTATGCGATTTATTCATAGTAACATGAAGGTCACATTCTAATTCGAGTCTTCTAAAAAAAACTTCCAATTTCCTAAACGTTTTAGCAAGCGCTGATTGGCCACGGTTCAAAAAAAAAAGAACAAGCGAAACCAGCCAATCGGTTTATATTCCTGCTGGACTGCGTAATATAAATAGTAACATTCCATCGTTGGCGGTTTTTATAATTCCCATCCAAAATTAGAATTCAAAGGTTTAATCTGAGTATCACGTGAATTCGAGGTCTTACTTAAAGTAGACGCACAGGACTTAAAGTAGACGCACAGGCATCAAAGTATACACATAAAGCGATATCTGATGTATACTGATGCTGTCTGTATCCGGGGAAATAATAACAGTATACCGAGGAAGTATGCTCGGGCTTGGGCATAGTCACCCATGTGTGCCTAAATAGAGACCTCGGGCTGGGCGCATAAAATCCGAACAAACACGGATATGTATGCGAGATTTTCAGGTCGTAAAACGCACAGCCAATAATCCTTTTTGCGTTTATTGCGTTACAGTTTTGATAATTTAATACCATCTCCGTGGGATTGCTCGATTGCTATCCGTCCTTGGCTCAGTTCAGCAAGCTCAGTCCCCCGTTTTGACAGGGCAAGCTACTCTTACCATGTGAAGCTGACCATAATAATAAATCATGTTATACTCTATGGCATTGTTATCTGTGTCGATGGAGGGATTTATTAGATAAATTTGGGTAATATATTCTCTAGTAAAACTGCTACTCCCAAATAGTATATCGCCTGACTAAAGATAATTTTTATTGGGGCAAGCTGCAACCAACCAAACGAGACATGTGACCTTAGTGATGGCCAAGAAATCACTAACGTAGTTAATGGCGTTTTGGTACAGGCATGGTTTGGCTATCACTCAGGTACAAACTCATGATTATTTCTTTTTAAATCCACGTCAGATCAAATGCAACTAACATGGTTGATATGGACTGATACAAAATGTCTGACCAGAGTTATTGATATGTTTACAATCGTGGGAGAGCAAAATCGATCGTTAACTCTACAGATTTCAAATATAGCTGTGGCTTCTCCTACTAACAGCTAGTAACCTGTAAACTAGGTGTACTACTCACAACTTTGTGTCGATCGGTAGACACTAATCCTAGACGGATATTCGCCCTCGAGTTAATCGACTATGGGGAAGCCTACAGGTTGGGGGTATACTCGTATCTACTTAAACGTACGTCTCAGTAATAATCGTAATACCACGAGAATATTCACGGGACAAATGGCGGATATTATACTACACCAATAATTACCAGGAAACGAATCATTAATAATGTATTTTCAGAATATAAAAAAACTTCTCGTTTATTAGAAAGAATTACCGACTACTAAAAGTTGGGATGGGTTTTTTCTTTCCAGAAAAGGAGCAAATATAAAGTAAAAAATTGCACCTCACATCTTAACCAACAGAATATTTAATCTTTGCAAACTAAAAAATTCCGAGATTTTCGAGGAAAATAAGTATAACAAAGCTTTTTTTTTAGACAGGCAAATTAAAGTAATCACTCCCATTCGTAAATGCTTTGAAATGGTTCCAAACCTCGGAAAACCGATGTGGCTGTCCTCACCTTTTTCTATCGGTTTCGCGAGGTTGTTGGCCAATTCATAAATTCAGTGTATAATAATTTATTCGACAAATGTTTTAATAAAAATATTTATTCTCAATAAACCGGACGGACAAAGGAGTTCATCCACAACAAGAATTTATCTTGCGATTGCCTTTTTACAGAAAATGACTCTACAAAGAACACTATTATTCATAACAGAGACAAACAATACGAAGCCTAATACTAAATTCACCAAACCGTGTTATCATCATGAAGGTCATGTATACTATTAGTTAGCCAAATTGGTCATGGCTTTTTGGCATATCTTTTACATATCTCAGCTCTGAGCAAAAGACAGATTTTGCCCCTTATGCATTTTCGCTTGCGATATTGCATTCTTGAAAATTTTATTATAGATACGAATGTACAGCCCCCTCCAATAAATGACCGGATAACACGAATTTTTAATAGTAAAACATATGAAAAGTCTTTCTTTTCAAAAATCTCTCCTGCTTTTGTGTACTATACGAAGTGCAATAAATTTTGTATGGTTCTGAAGCTAATTGATTATGCTGTTCGAAAAAAATAACAATAAAATTTTATAAGTTATTACTGTTAAACTGTAGCAAGTTGAAGCAGCTGTCTTTAAATCACGATATGAAAATATATGATTATATATGTATAGCACGTATAGTCACGCTTCGTCGAGCTACTAACTTATAACAATAACTTATAAAATTTTATTGTTATTTGTTTCGAACAGCATAATCAATTAGCTTCAGAACCATACAAAAATTATTGCACTTCGTATAGTACACAAAAGCAGGAGAATTTTTTGAAAAAAAGGACTTTTCATATGTTTTACTGTGTTACCCGGTCATTTATTGGAGGGCTGTATATACAGTGTGTTACAAAAAAAGTGAAATTATATTCTAGTCTATTGTGCGATGAAAAAAAAAAGCTAAATTGTCCAAAATTTATAATTATATTTTGTATAATATAGAGAACAAATTTATTTAAGGAAGTTAATAGATTATTTTATTAAAATTTTTCTTAATTTATAAATTAATCTTGGAAAAAAAACATCGAAAAAGTAATTACAAGTTAAAAAATAACAAAAGCATTTTTTATAAAAACTTTAAGATATTTAATTAAGTAACTTTAAGTAAACTCGTTTGCAACAACATGAAGAACATATTTGAAAATCTTTGTGTAAAATAATAGGATTTTTTTTGTTTTATACAAGTATAACAAAATTTTTTGAGTTTTGAATTTTTGAAATTATACAACATGTTAATAAGATAACTCGTCAAATTGCCGTAAGTAAATTTGTTTCTTGTATAAAAATACATATATTTGTAAACTTTTATCTAATTCTGTCATACTTTTTATATTAGAAAAGAAAAATTCCACTTTTTTTTGTAACACACCGTATAGACCATGGCCATGTTTTAAAAACAAATTAGCAACCGATAAAGGTTCTTTGCCGTTGATTGCCCATTTTGTAATGATAGAGGTAAGCAGAACGGTTTACATTGATTTGGTTTGATTATAGTTTTGTTTACGAATTCCATTGCACTTTGTATTTGTAGCAACGTGTTAGTGAAATCATAATAATAAACGATTATGAAAATCGGCCATCACCGGGTTCTTATACTCCACTTGGACAAATTGAAAATGCGAAGTATATTAGGAAGATGCCAACCACTCCACAGCTCAAATTACTATTGAAACAACAAAGCACAATAGAAATAAAAATTTATAAGATGTACTGGAATAACCGGAATAATTAACCATTACAGTCGGATGATCTGGGGTTTGGGAGAGCGATTAGTCTTTCGCGTAGGGGTGTTCTTTCGACCGGAGGATGTTACCAGATTAGCTTCGTGCTACCGCCCTTAATACGGTAGATGTTCAATTCTAATCTACAAGTGACCTATTTATATAATTAAATTAATGCGCGCTTCCCAACTCCCTATCCGAGCTTCAAATCACTCGTGATTCCAAATAAGGGTCACAATAAAATAACAACAACAATTATTCTACTGCAGAATCGAAGGGGAATAAATTCTATTTAATATTAAGCAGGTCTATTACTATCTTCGATTTGGTATTTCGACTAGTCAGGTTCCGTCACTTGTCTCAAACTAATTAAACAATTTTCGTTTCAATTGGCTCTCGTTCCTCAATTAAGAGTAATAGATCAACGGACAACTTATACAGCCTAAATGAGCCGTTTATGGACGTTTACAGCTTGAGTAAGCCGCTTATTAGTGTGTCCGGTCAAACAATTAATATTTTAACAATGAAAAAAAGTAAAGTTTCGATTTCAAAGGGAATCGTTTATTATTATTCCATGGAGTGGAAATTATTGTTCTAATAACCTGAACAATATTTACAACATATACAACATTAACAACATGAATAACATTAACAACACATACAACATTAACAACATGAACAACATTAAACAACATGAGAATTCGACAATGGGGTAAGGGGTACACCTTTAGCGACACTCAAAAATCGAAACGGAGTTATAAAATAATTAAACAAACGTAATTTTTATGAAGAACCAATCATATTCTAAGTTAGCTAATTGCATTTGTGCTGACACCAAAAATCGAAACATTTCTGCCTGACACTCACGCACGGTGCATAAATCTAAAATTAATGTCGTCGATCATGGGATTTTGCTTGAAAATTTTACCATGTGACTCACTTGTCTGATTGGCTTGCCGTATTGTTTACGCTCATGTGATTTTTCTAGATGCATCATACAGTAATTCTTTTACACACAATTTTTAACCAATATACTGTAGCTAAAAATCGTATGTTCGGGGTCGGGACACTCACGGGATAACTTATGGGCGCTACCATATGATAGTTAGGATAGAGAAAACGTGGTAATTCTAGCTTATGTATTTTTGTTTTTCTTATATCAACTGCATTTCAAGTTCTCAACTTAAATTCTTCTTCTTTTTTGCTTTTTCAACAACTCTATTTCGTCTAATACTGTAATTCTTGGGGGGTTTTTTTGTTTTTGGGTTTCTAAATTTTCTACCATAATTTTTGTCTATTTTATTTATTCTATTTATTATTATATACATAGCTCTACGACTACTGTCTCTTCTACAATCTTCTCTCTTCAATCATAAATTGTTATCATACCAATTTTTTGGCTCACACTGCAAACACTATTAATTATTTATTTATGTAATTATTTCATTCGTGTCGATTAAACTAATTGTAGAGTGGAATATCTAGAAAAAGAATATTTCGTAACTTGCTTTTCACTACTTGGGATTTTAGAAAATAATCGTTCTCCTTATCCACCTACATACATTTAATTGTAAAAACAAGAACACCATCATGATATAGCAGCAGTACGACTCTACGGGCAGTACATCGCTATCCGCGCGAAGTAAGGATCACAAACGCGTCTTTCAATGCCACTGGTGAAAGATAAAATGTAAAATTTCGCATTTAATTTTTGGCTGTGATTAATAAGGTTAGAGACATTACCCAAAGAGTATTCGTAATAAGGAAAGAGCTTTTTCTATTCAGCAAGGAAGTTTATAGATATTTCAACATGAATATATTAAAATTTGCCATATGATTGCTCTATTTGAGTAGCTGAAATTTATCAACTGTTTCTGGTAAATCATAAATTTCTGATAGGTAAAACTATTGGAGGATACGCCGCAATATTAACTGGCAAGGTGATGCTTAACTGCTTTAACGGATTAAACCTCCTACATACGAAAAAAATTTGTTTGCACTCTAATTGCATAACCATTCAACCGAAGCTTACTATCAATGACATACATTATTTTGCATGACAAAGGTCAATTACCGACTTTAATATTTCCACTGACTCGTCCCATATCTGGTAGATATGGAATGTCCCATTTCGGCTCAATTCACTGGACTAGAAACCAATGAAAGCGTTAAAACGTGTTCGAATGCACAACCAGCCTTACTTATTGTTTGGGAAACCCACCAGATTATTCATAACTATGTCAGCTTTGTTTAACGTCGTCTGACACATTCTCTCCAAATAATCAAATACCAACTGGTCGTTCTCTTCATTTATCTTATCCAGTCGTCCTATTAGTGTATCTTTCCAACGGGCGATGAGCGACTGCGCATGTGTTGATGAAGGGATGAATGGATGTAAGACGTGTAAGCGAAGAGCCGTCAACAGACGAAAAGAGATTTCTTTTTCGCGTAGAGTGTAATCGCTATTATGCAACAATAACAAAATTAGAATGTTGAATGTTGAAACAGAAGAAAGGTATCAACAAAGCATACCCCATAAATCCAGCCTGTGTCAATATATTTAACTTATATTGTTTGATAGTGTCGTCTTCGTCAGGTAGAGAAAGAGAAAGGAATTCTTCGTCCATTGAGACATAATTGAACGGATTATTGGGAATTGTAAACCCATATTCGATTAACAGTCTAAAGTTATCATGCGGCCCATAGTTTATAAAGACCTTCGATTAAGGTTTACAATCGTTAGAAGAAGAGAATCAGAAACTTAACAGACACTGTCGCATTTGATCGGAACGTCAATATCGACTAAAAAGTACCTCTTCACCCTTCTTGATGGTTGTCATTGTCGTAATTTGATAACAATTAGATTGTTGATTGAACTCTCCCATAATCTAAAAATGAGTAACCTCCTTTAGCATGATATTTGGCATTCATCAAAAAGGCATTTCAACTCATAAAATCCGCTCCATACTTTGGCACAGCTAGAATGATTGAGAAAATCTAGCATCGGAGCTATTGCGATGTTTTCATCCGAGGAAAAGGATAATTGGCAGTTCGACGCTTTGAAATATATACAGCGCGTGTTTACTTTAATGACGGTGGCGAAGAAATTGATAAGAAATTATGAGAGTATAGGAAGTGAGCAAGTGCGTATGTTGTAGAAACGCTCTACTCACCACATGACCATCCCCATAAGAACTCGTTACTGGAAATTGGATTATACGCGTTGGAAGTAGCCTTGGGAATTGAAAAAGACGTGAGATAAGTCAAGACTACATCCTCACGACATTACAAATACCTGAAGTTGTTCAATCGCAGCATAATCTCTTTCGAACTTTTCTTTCTGTCTTTCTAAATCAACTATATTGTAACAATGTCCAATCTAAGTCATATTAACGATATACCATCCATCTGAAACTTTCTTTACTTAGCTCCTACCTCTAACATTTTCCGGCAAGAAATCAATCATGTTCGAAGTGATGCTATCAAATCTCTCCGGGAGCACTCTTATATACTCGTACCAAGGACTACGAATGCCTTTGGATTTTTCTAATATTAAATATAGTGCTATTGCTTGGTGGGATGATAACCTATGACGAGACGTGCTTAGAAGCGGTAGAGCAAGAATTTAAATCGTAAACAAATAGATAGTTACGTTGCAGCCCAAGATCCGAGTGAAGAAATAGCTTTTGCACGAGTTATGAGAAGCTGATAGGGAACTTCTATTATGAGATCTCCTGACTTTGTTATTGTTAGAACTATTCAAGTCATATATAAACCAAGTACAGCGACTAACATCTCACCCGAATGTCTTTTGTGGCCATTAGACCCCTTCCTGTCTCTGGATTATAACCGATTATTTAAACAATTCAATAGTATGCTAACATTGAGTGTCCCTTCACCACATACTTTCGAATTTGGCAAGTGTCAACTTGGTCTTTGGTAACCCTCGTCGATTTAGCCATAACATAAACGACTTCCATTCTGCATTTAGTATATCTGTTTAATGGATTTATCCATAAATGTTAATACTAACTCATCATGTACGAACACAATCCGTACAGTTAAGATCCAATGAACTCGACCAAAGATATAGGCAGATCATTATACATAGTTCTGAACAGACAAATACTTACTTTGTCCTCTATCAGTTACGCGTTTGCCTCGTCCATTGCGTTGGCGGGACGTTCGCCCCCGACGACGAGATGGTTTGTTCACCGTGATTGATTGCAAAGATGATCAAGAATCGGGACAATTAAATTAGGAGTATTAAGTATCGGTTAGAACTCTATTACTATTGGCATGCTGTCACAATTAATTTACGTACTACCGTCGTTGCGTGGCACAATTTGAGATAACTATTTATTTATTCCAAACTAGATACTACTCATTGATAAATATATTATAGTTTATATATAATGCATTGTTTTCGGTATTGATGTTCTTGTTATTTTCTGAAGGCTTCCCAATACAAATTAAAATGCACTATTTGGATCAATCTCCAACAATTTATTAATATTAATATCAACTAATGCATTGTCTTGTCCTATCTTAACCCACTACCACATTGCTCTGCAGTAAATACATACACCTCCATCAAAGAGAGATTAGTCTAGGTGAAAGCAAACATTAATAAAATGTCTTCTTCCAAGCAAACCAAAGCCCTTGCTAAGTCCTATTACCTATGCCAAAGTAGCAGCTGCTACCAAAAAACAGCAGCCAAAAACTCACCTTTTTTTCTTCCAGAACACTGAATGTGATCTGAAATACAATGTTACCATCTCCAACAGACAAGTCCCTAACACTGACCTCCAAAATTCAGCATCCTTTGACCTCTGCTCTTCCCATTAGTGAAGAGGACCTATTCAAAGTCCTCAAATCCAGTATTATTGGCATTGCTCCTTGTAAAGACCTCAGCCTTCCAAGATAAAGCTGCTGCAAATGAGGTAGGCCTCACTAGCTCATTGTCCTTACCATATTTGGTAATACAAAATTCTCCATTACCAAAATAGTCAGGGTTGATGGACTTAGTGAACCATCTTACCCTTTAAAATGCAAATCTGCTGCTGAAGAAAAGAACTAACAACTACCTATAATAATTCAAAACACTTTAAAACACTGCAGACAATGAGTTCCATACAGCCCCTACTCCCTGAAGTCACCATGACTAAAGGGAAGAAAAGAAAAAAGCCCCTCAGCAAGCAAAACTATGCTGAAGGAGGACATTAGAGTGGAGGAGAAGAGCCCACTCAAAGACAGTACAGTTTTTTCCAAGTCCCTGGGCAGGAATGTAGAGGTGAGCAAGTTGTGCAAAGCTCCCAACTGTACCTGTGTAGCTGTCTGCTCTGTCTTCACAAGAAATGAAGAAGACTTAATGGACAGTACCAAAGAAGAAGAAGGCACCCCTTACCATGCATGTGCCCTTCACTCTGGCAAACAGGTTAAACCCTTTCAAGGATGAAAAGTCCTCAGCAAAATTGAGGAAATAGTATCTGATGAAGAAGAACCCCCCTTAACTAAGTCAGCAGCTTTGACTGAAGCTCCACAGCAAATGAACCTGCAATTGCAGTAAGAGTCTCCCCTATGAGCTCACCTGAACTCCAGGCTCTGCTTAAAAAGAAGGGAAACCTAACCTCTCCTAGCTCCAGTCAGCCCACTGCTCCCCCCAGTATCCTCCCCAGCCAGCACATGCAAGATTGAAGGTTGCCCTAACATCACAAACTATGACAATGTCAAAAATAAACATGGCCTTACAACAGTCAGAGTATGCATTGAGCATGCAATGGATGACATGGGCAACAAAACCACAAGTCTCCAGTTGGTAAATGCTGAAAACCTACCAGCATACTCGATGTCCTCAATAAGCATCAGTGACAATGATGATAATGACCAAGTAAAGAATATCATTAACAGAATCATTGGAAACAAACCTTCTGGCCAGGCTAAAGGCCAAAAGCAAAGCAAAACCAGAAGAGCTTCTGATCCAACTAAATTCCATTTGACCTCAATAGTGATGGAGACTTCCCATCACTGCCTGAATTAAAATCAATATCAAAAATCCCCACTCAGAATGTTGGTGTAACCAGAAAAAATATCAGGGACAGCAAAGTACCTGAAAAAAGGATCAACAAAATTGCACAACCCAAAAAAGGAACACAACACCTAAAGGTGACACCAGGAAGGGTCCAATGCAAAAAAGTGCAAGAACAAACAAACAACTCAGTAACTCAGAAGCAATGAGCATTGACAGTTCAAGTGAAGAGGAACTCCCAAACAGATTTGAACATGCAATCATCCCAGAAACCAACCATCCTATCCTGTTCCCAAAAAGACCCACCAAGGCCAATGCACTCAAACTTATCATAAATGATGAACCTTTTGGAGTATCACTGGATTGGGCCCCAATCCACCTACTCAAATGGTTCACAGGAAAAGGCAACATTACCATGTGGGACCTAAAAAGAGGAAATACAGCTATCCCAGCTACACATACCTTTAGGAAACTAAGGAAAAGAGGGGAAATTGCAGATGGCAAACAACTGCAGATGGCCTGCAACCCCCCTAAAACTACCACAATCAAAGACCTGATGGACTATGACCTCACTGAAAGGAAACTTGGTGACTCAATCCATGCCCCTAAAAGTACAGCCAGATCAGAGAAGGAGGCCATGCTTAATGCTTTCCTGGGTAAAGACTCCCCATCATATGCAAAAGTCCTAGCACAGAGAACTAAATCTGCTCAGATAGTGTCCTCCTCCTATCTCAGCAAACATAGATGCACCATCTCCCCAGACATTAAGACTAAACGACCAGTCCCAAATACAGACATGACTAATAGTCCAGTGTTATTTCACAAAATCTACCACCAAGTACCTTTTCTGAAATTTTTTTGTTGATCATTTCTGAAGACACATATAATCACACATATTAATGTAAAATTAGGGGTGGAATTTTTCTGCATAATCAAGGTATAAAATGTCACAATCAAACACCTGACATGGCTATAACAAAAATTTTACCTCCTGACTTGCTTTTTTGAACAATTTTGCATTTGCAATGAAATAGGCATTCATTTTAAAAGAATCTGTTGACAAAGTCTCACCTGGCAAAATATAATAATATTATAGTTTCTTCCTATGATGCACATAGTTTCTTCTGTTGCAACTAGATGCTGACCATGGCCATACTAATATTAATAGCAGCTTTCGTAACCTAATGAGTGTTTCTTATCCCAATGGACCAGCAGTTTCACTTCTGCTACTACTGTTGCATTTTATTTGATAAGAATCGAAAGTAATTAATAAAATCTCCACCTACAATGTATACCATTAATGGAATTCCTATTATCCTGCTATTCATTGTCACCAACATTCATGTTTGCTTCAAGGATCTGGGTGGATTGTCAACAATGCACTTACATTTCTACTGACATTGTTATGGTAGGTATATGTGTAGATAATAATTATTCAAACACATGATATGTGATGTTCTAGCAACTTTGCAATGTATTTATATTGTTGTATCAATGAATTTCACATAATAACTGTACTGAATATCATATATTGATATTTTATATACACGTTAATGATAACTGCAATGAACAAACATGTAAGTTATATTAATATGAGCATTGGATTCTTTGTTGTTTCTGGATTATGACAAAAACTGATTTCGTGTCTTTGGAAGAATCAAGCAAATCAGTATATCGAAATTTAAACCATACTTAATATTTTGTGTCAATTTTTAGTATACACTTCGACAACAGTCATGATTAACAAGCATATAAGTTATGTGAGTATTGGATGCCAAAATTGATTTCGTGTCTTTGGAAGAATCAAGCAAATCAGTATATCGAAATTTAAACCATACTTAATATTCTGTGTCAATTTTTAGTATACACCTTGACAACAGTTATGGTTAACAAGCATATAAGTTGTGTGAGTATTGGATGCTTGGTTGTTGCGCTATTCCAGATTATGACAAAAATCGATTTTGCGTCTTTGGAAGAATCAAGCAAATCGGAATATTGAAATTTAAACCATACTTAATATTCTGTGTCAATTTTTAGTATACACCTTGACAACAGTTATGGTTAACAAGCACATAAGTTATGTGAGTATTGGATGCTTGGTTGTTTCCAGATTATGACAAAATTGATTTCACGTCTTTGGAAGAATTAAGCGAATTGGTATATCGAAATTTAACCATACTTAATATTATGTGTCAATTTTTAGTATAAACAGTTATGGTTAACAAGCATATAAGTTATATAAGCATTGGATTCTTGGTTGTTGCACTATTTTGGATTATGACAAAAATCGATTATTGTTGTTGAGTTATTAGTAATTGATGGCAAAGATCAATTAACATATAACTTCTTTCCAACAGACCTTATCTTGTCTGTGGGTATTCTTCCTAAACGCATCTCATCAGCCAAGGTGGTGAGGAACTTGTGTATTCTATTTAATACATCCTCTCGATCATTGGGAGACAAAAGAAGCTATTCTTTGTTTGCATTTTCAAAGAATCAAGCCAATCTGATATTAGATATGGCTTTTGCAATTATTTATTTTCTAGATATATTTAATAATAATTGGAGGTTTACTTTAAGAATAAGACGATGCAATTCTTACATGAGTTATAATAATACATACTGTATACATGGAGTTTTGTGTTCTTTTATTGTCTACACCTACAATTGAATGCTAAAGGTGTACCATACTGTATACATGGTGGTCTAAAATTATCGATGTATTGTTGGGTTACTATTACGATTCAATAAACACAAACTCAGCATCCTCAACCAATTACCATCAAAGATGATGCATAATAAAATTGAATCATTCGTCCTCTTTTAATACATTATTACGACTAAGTAACTATGTTTCTTTCAGTGAACAGACATCCATTAATCAGCAAGATCTTAGTGAATAATATCACCCGAATCCATTCATTTGAGGTGTTTTCGTTTTAGTTTTCAAAAAAGTTTTTTATTTGATAAATTTACAATCTACTATAATGTCCAATAGTAATATAAAAATAAATTAAATGTTTCGGACTTAGATTTCGGTAGAGCTGCGAAATGACCATCATCCCGAACTACTCTATCTCAGTACTGCAGAAATCACTTGATCAAATCGCTGTCCCCTCTTTAATAGCAGTTGAACCGTTCTTGAAAGATTTCAAACTGTGCCAACAGTTTGCTCTTCGGCTCTTCGGCTCCCAGCTCTAGACTACACTCTAAGTCCTCTACTCTATTAAAACTAATATACAGTAAGTTTAAAATTAAATCTATGTTTCTACTTTCACCCTCCTCAAATACCGTTTAATATTCTAACATATTAGATCGCTCGATTCTTACACGGGACCGGACTGGTTCATCCTTACGCGGGGCCGGGCTGGTTCATTCTTACGCGGGGCCGGGTCGGTTCTTTCTTACGCGGGGCCGGACTTTCATTCTTACGCGGGGTCGGACTTTCATTCTTACGCGGGGCCGGGCTGGTTCTTTCTCACGCGGGGCTGGTTCTTTCTTACGCGGGGCCGGTTCTTTCTTACGCAGGGCCGGACTTTCATTCTTACGCAGGGCCGGGCTGGTTCATTCTTACGCAGAGCGGCAGGTTCATTCTTACGCGTTCATTCTTACGCGGGCCAGACCCGGAGTATATCTATACGTTAGCCGCCGAGAGTAAGGCTTTATGGTGTGTGCATGGTATGTTATGTATTAGTATGGTGCGTGTATGGTATGTGTGTCCTAGTGTGGTATGAGATATTCAAATGTTGTATTGTCGTCTCCGTGTTTGAAGAGGATGAAGAAATGGGGGAGTGGGTTTCCATTAAATATGACTAATTTTTCTCAACGATAATCAGATCAGATCAGATCAGCTTCACATGAGAATTTAAAAATCCTTGAGGATCAAAAATAGTAAATTTACATGTTGTATTACTATAAATGTAAATCATCATGTGTTCTGTTTGTCTCACTCCTTATATCCGTTGTTTACTTTCTCCCAGATCATTTTCCCAGTGCGAAATGGTAATTACCGTATCCTTCCGAATTTAAGCACCACCCGAATTTAAGCACCACCCAGACTTTAGGCGGAAAAACTTGAAAAGCAAAAATAAGCACCACCCAAAATTTATGCAAAAAAATTTTTTATTATATTTTTTATTCTAATTCTTCCTCTTCTAATTCATCAGCTGAATCACTATCTATATCTACAATTTCCCTTTCATTTTCATCAATTTC